>WSFP011335789.1:0-38150 GCA_009831015.1 Picea engelmannii | reverse complement strand
AGAGAAGACAAGAAATAATTTATACCCAGTCTAAACAAGTTTCTAATCACATTCCAAAAGAATTTAAACACAACTTCATTTCCTTGAGCTTAGCTATCCCAAGAGGTAGGTGCAATGTCACAAGGAAATCATATAGGAGGAGTATTGACATTTCAGGCCAATTGTTACATATCTCTGGTGTTTCTCCGCTTCCAAAAAGCATCCATAGCCTTGACAGAGTCACCTCAACATTGCATTCCTTGCTCTGTTTCCAACTACAATCCACAACTCCAACGAAGATACCTACATGTCTCACATGATATGAAATTCCTTTCCCAAGCCTTTACCTTTGAACATGTTTTCCTCATTTCTTTTGTTGTTAGAGGGAGGTGGATGGGGATTTCATTTTTCCTTTAAAGTCATGCGAGATGATACCTATTTGTGATATTTTCTTGGATATGCTTGTATATAGATAATCTACTTCATTATGCAATGTGTTAACGCTCTATAATTTGCCCAAGGCTGCGGAGGCAGTCACAGAGGCAACATCAAACCGCTTGGAGTCTTGGGTCTAGCCCTCCAAGACTCAGAGAGGGCTCTCTCTGTATGATTTAGCTTGGTTTGGAATAGGATATTAGGCTAGTTGTGAGGGATTCATGTTTTTAGTTTTTAAATGGTTGGATTGGGACAACAAGGAGGACCATTGGGCAAATGGGGTTTGCGCTTAAATATATTACTCACTCTCAGATCTAGACAAATCTCCTACACAAGGCAAGGTAGTGGAAATATTGGATTGAATTAAGTTTTAATGGTGTTGATTGAGGAAGAAATAGGGGAGGAAAAACCAAGCAAAGGAGCAGTTAAGAATTCCAAAACTAAGCTTTAGAAGAGAAACATAAAGATTACCAAAAGATCATATGCAAAGTATTTCACCAATAAATTTTTCTCTATTACTATCCTTTGATAATAAGAATTTGAAAACAAATGGTATGATAACTGGAAGAAAACACTTAACATAAAAGAGGAATGCCACCAACACTTCGACACAAGAATCCTGTCAAAAGCTTGCTTATTTCTGATCGATCATTTAAAGATTACAGAAAATCCTTACAGAAAATCCTCCTGGAAAAACACAGCCCACGAGCCAGCAAAAGAAAACACACCCCACAGGTCGAAACCCCCCCCACTTTCCTCAGAAAATACAATAATATATCTCTTTTTACCCTCACCTCAAATCACTCAGATCAAATTCGAAATACAAAGAACCCCCTAGAAAAAGACAAATGTCCTCTATCTAAACATAAAATCGGGAGCGTTACAACCAAATCCCTCAAATTAGGATTTAGCTCTTTGATGAGTTTTACAATAAGAAACAACTATCTTCCAGTGTGAAAAAGATGAGAATCATCCCTAAATCATACTAGGAGTCGTGAGAGATGATCTGGCAGTGTGTAACAAAAATCTGGGCGAGATTCATGCGATTCTGGTTGTCTCCGTCGAGTGTCTTGTGAAATGGTATGCTGCTGGAGATATCTTCCATATGATGTACCAATGGCGGGTTCTATGATCTCATACATCCACCACATCACATCAACCTTGGGCAAAGCGCCACGATAAGGAAGAAAAACGCTGAGATAAAGGTGAAAAATGCGTGGAACCTGATTCTTCTCTAACTGATAATTCCGTTCCACCCCAGGGGGGCTGATCAACTGCTCGTTCAATGGCAAACCAGAGTATTTACTTGCGCGTTTAATGGAGTAAACAACTGAATCTTCTAACTGCCAGACGTCTCCTAGGTTGAATCGCTGAATGATGTTTGCATGCAGGCACGACAGGTGACAGAGATCTTCATGCAAAAACCAGAAGAAACGACAAGTGGTACTTATACAACGTTTTCCTGTGTGTGTGTCGTTTTTATTTCTGGGATTTTATCCACATGCGTCCCACAAACAAATTTTATGATGTTATATATGGCGTTGCATCCTGATGAGCCGGAGACTATGATGATGGGGCTTGGCGCTTGTGTGTTGGGTTTTGACTTGAATGTGGTGTTGTGTATGCTCTGCTAACTGCTGTGATGTAGGTGTAGTGCATTGGAGCTGGAGTGTTGGAGCTTGGTATTCTCCTTCATCAATGTCTTGTTCCTGTTGGTGAAAACTCTGTGGCTTCTCACAGTAGGTGAAACACCCTGCTTGTTTGAAGAAGTCAACCACCTCAGGATGGGCCTCAAGGTACCAGGTACCATCTAATTCTGTTCTCAGGGCTGGTCCCGCCTTCTTCATTTGCTCAAGATTGATTAGCGCCTGTTCCTACAAATTGACACGTCTTCGGACTAGGGGAGACAACCCACACAAAATTAGGAGGAAAAACGGATCTGAGGCGAGTTAATTGGCATAGGAATAGCAATGACTTGGGCTTTTGTAAGATGGAGGTGACAAATGGAGTCTTAACAGAGCATAACAAAAAACTCGGGCTTCTATATGATACAACTGAGGATAACAAAAGACTCGGGTTTGATTCCTAAATCAAAGGAATTTCAAATGATTAATTGAATGGGAAATCATTATGGTGATATTCCTTGGAAATGGATTTATGAAAGACACGTGAAGATTTAAACATTTAGGCAGAACTAAAACAAACATAAAATCCTGTGTATGCAGAGTTTTAATGCGAAATGGTATGTGGAGTCTTAATAGGTACCATATCGCATCAAATCTAGATTAGGAGTAATCATACCATCTTTCCATCATCAATTTGCTTAACTTTCGGCGGTTAACATTCCATCATTACGCCAATTGACATCTGGATCGTGCGAAAATGTGGGCTCTGACCTTTCAAAGCTTACGTATTTTTGGTGGTTAATCGAACTTTGTTTTTCTCTATTAACCACTGAAAGCGAAGGCTTTCGGTGGCTAATGAACGCCTACGGGTTCACCTAAGCCACTGAAACCTGTAATTTCCTCTTTTTGAAAAGAAAATCAAATGCAATGTTTATTTTGAACTTATTTACAAACAATAGGCTTTCAAACAAGCCTATAAAAATTTAAAAATAATTTTTTCAAATACTTCTTATCACCTAAAATGGCAAAACTTGACTGTGCTATTTTAGGAGATAACAACTAAGTTGAGAACTGTTGCGATAAAAGCTGAGACGTGTTGAGAGTTTTCTGCCACCTTCACATTTTCACTATGCACCACGAGCCATCTGTGTTATGCCTGAAATAGATATCATTCAGAATACTGATTTTCCCTATAAGTTATATGGTCCTAACATAGGCTCCACCTGGGGATGGTAGCTCCTTGGGAGGTGTCAAGAATCCGTAGAACTATGAATTTCGCAGACCAGCTAATCATTGGGCTGTCCCCAAACTGTAAACTGAAAATAAAACTATGAAAAACTGAACTGAAAGAAGTGCTTATCCTGTTGAGCTTATTGGCACATTCCTACCTACCCTACTTTGCTAACAGTTACTGCTCAATCAGGTAATGAAAAAGTGCCAATGAAGCCAACCCAACAGTTGATCCCATGATTGGGATTCCTCATCATGCTTGATAAAAATCAAAACTGAAATATGTAATGGCAACTGGTGATGGCTCGGGTCCTTGCAGAAAAAACATGATTGAACAGTTATACTGAAGAGGAGCTCCATATATTTTGCCACCGGGGCAATAAAGATATGATCTATTTGTTGATTCTCCAGGTATTCATTTAGCATTTTAACATGGATAAGTTTTCCATTCGTATCCTCAATATTAGACCATGATTGCAACTGTTCAATTTCATACTTATGCTTGCAAACAAAATATTCATCAATCAGAAAATCGAAAGACAATACAATATCTTTTGGTTTTGGAGACATAATATTCTCATAAAACTGTTTTGGATGTTGGAAACTGTAGGAATGAATCTGAGTTTTCAAGAGCTCAATATCCTTTTCAAGTCTTTCAGTAAACAACTCGAGAACACAAATTTTAATTTCATGAGAAAATTTTCTCGATTTCCAACAATGAAACACGATTGTTAACGAAACTTCATCAATTTGAAAATCTGCTAACTCATCCCTGAATTCTTTTATAGCTTCACAAAATATAGGATTTTCCACATACCCTGTCATCTTGAATCATCATCAATGTTCTAAGATCTGGATCCGTTGGCAGTGAAGTCGCTTGTGAACTTTGAAGCTCAGGATCTTGAACAATGGAGTCGTTAGGTGAATGGTACAACCTTCCTGTGTTTGGCTTCTGTTCACCATCGGAAGTCAAATCTGAACTTGAAGTGTACTACTAGAGAAGTTTCCCAGTGGATTCGCCATTATGTTAACACTCTGTAATTTGCCCAAGGCTGCAGAGGCAGTCATAGAGGCAACATCAAACCACTTGGAGTCTTGGGTCTAGCCCTCCAAGACTCAGAGAGGGCTCTCTCTATATGATTTAGCTTGGTTTGGAATAGGATATTAGTCTAGTTGTGAGGAATTCGGGTTTTTAGTTTTTAAATGGTTGGATTGGGACAACAAGGAGGACCATTGGGAAAATGGGGTCTGCGTTTAAATATATTACTCACTCCCAGATCTAGACAAATCTCCTACACAGGGAAAGGTAGTGGAAATGTTGGATTGAATTAAGTTTTAATGGTGTTGATTGAGGAAGAAATAGGGGAGGAAAAACCAAGCAAAGGAGCAGTTAAGAATTCCAAAACTGAGCTTTAGAAGAGAAACATAAGGATTACCAAAAGATCAGATGCAGAGTATTTCACCAATCAATTCTGCTCTATTACTATCCTTTGATAATAAGAATTTGAAAAAAAATGGTATGATAACTGGAAGAAAACACTTAACATAGAAGAGGAACACCACCAACACTTCGACACAAGAATCCTGTCAAAAGCTTGCTTATTTCTGATCGATCATTTAAAGATTACAGAAAATCCTCCTAGAAAAACACAGCCCATGGGCCAACAAAAGAAAACACATCCCACAGGTCGACCCCCCCCCCACTTTCCTCAGCAAATACAATAATATATCTCTTTTTACCCTTACCTCGAATCACTCAGATCAAATTCGAAATACAAAGAACCCCCCAGAAAAATACAAATGTCCTCTATCTAAACATAAAATTGGGAGCGTTACAACCAAATCCCTCAAATTAGGATTTAGCTCTTTGATGAGTTTTACAATAAGAAACAACTATCTTACAGTGTGAAAAAGATGAGAATCATCCCTAAATTCGACTAGGAGTCGTGAGAGATGATCTGGCAGTGTGTAACAGAAATCTGGGCGAGATTCATGCGATTCTGGTTGTCTCCGTCGAGTGTCTTGTGAAATGGTATGCTGCTGGAGATATCTTCCAGATGATGTACTGATGGCGGGTTCTATGATCTCATACATCCACCACATCATGTCAACCTCGGGCAAAGCGCCACGATAAGGAATAAAAATGCTGAGATAAAGGTGAAAAATGCGTGGAACCTGATTCTTCTCTAACTGATAATTCCGCTCCACCCCCAGGGGCGCTGATCAACTGCTCGTTCAATGGCGAACCAAAGTTGTTACCTGTGCGTTTAATGGAGTAAACAACTGAATCTTCTGACTGCCAGACGTCTCCTGGGTTGAATCGCTGAATGATGTCTGCATACAGGCACGATAGGTGACGAAGATCTTCATGCAAAAACTGGAAGAAACAACAAGTGGTACTTATACAACGTTTTCCTGCGTGTGTGTCATTTTTATTCCTGGGATTTTATCCACATGCGTCCCACAAACAAATTTTATGATGTTATATACGACGTTGCATCCTGATGAGCTGGAGACTATGATGATGGGGCTTGGTGCTTGTGCGTTGGGTTTTGACTTGAATGTGGTGTTGCGTATGCTCTGCCAACTGCTATGATGTAGGTGTAGTGCGCTGGGGCTAGAGTGTTGGAGATTGGTATTCTCCTTCATCAACATCTTGTTCCTGTTGGTGAAAACTCTGTGGCTTCTCACAGTAGGTGAAACACCCTACTTGTTTGAAGAAGTCAGCCACCTCGGGATGGGCCTCAAGGTACCAGGTACCATCCAATTCTGTTCTCAGGGTTGGTCCCTCCTTCTTCATTTGCTTGAGCTTGATTAGGGCATGTTCCTGCAAATTGACACTTCTTCGGACTAGGGGAGACAACCCACACAAAATTAGGAGGAAAAATGGATCTGAGGCGAGTTAATTGGCATAGGAATAACAATGACTTGGGCTTCTGTAAGATGGAGGTGACAAATGGAGTCTTAACAGAGCATAACAGAAAAATCGGGCTTCTATATGATACATCTAAGGATAACAGAAGACTCGGGTTTGATTCCTAAATCAAAGGAATTTCAAATGATTAATTGAATGGGAAATCATTATGGTGATATTCCTTGGAAATGGATTTATGAAAGACACGTGAAGATTTAAACAGTTAGGCGGAACTAAAACAAACATAAAATCCTGTGTATGCAGAGTTTTAATGCGAAATGGTATGTCGAGTCTTAACAGGTACCATATCGCATCAAATCTAGATTAGGAGTAATCATACCATCTTTCCATCATCAGTTTGCTTAACTTTCGGCGGTTAACATTCCATCATTACGCCAATTGACATCTAGATCGTGCGAAAATGCAGGTTCTGACCTTTCCAAGCTTACGTCTTTTCCGTGGTTAATCGAACTTTGTTTTTCTCTATTACACCAAAAGCGAAGGATTTCGGTGGCTAATGAACGCCTACGGGTTCGCCTAAGCCACCAAAACATGTAATTTCCTCTTTTTGAAAAGAAAATCAAATGCAATGTTTATTTTGAACTTATTTACAAACAATAGGCTTTCAAACAAGCTTATAAAAATTTAAAAATAAAATTTTCAAATACTTCCTATCACCTAAAATGGCAAAACTTGACTGTGCTATTTTAGGAGATAATAACTAAGCTGAGAACTGTTGCGATAAAAGCTGAGACATGTTGAGAGTTTTCTGCCACCTTCACATTTTCACTATGCACCACGAGCCATCTGTGTTATGCTTGAAATAGATATCAGTCAGAATACTGATTTTCCCTATAAGTTATAGGGTCCTAACACAATGTGCCTTGAGATAATCCATATGCTTCCTGATCTAAACATCAACCCTTTAGTTAAGTGTGAGTGCATAGGTCTCTTTGAATGTGAACAATCACCTATCCTTGACCAAGATCTAAGATGTTAATGCTCATCTATTTATTTTGCAATGTTCCTATACAAAGTCTCTTGAGTGCTAGATTGAGGTAATCATAGAAGCATGGGAGGAACTAGTGTCTTTTCTCAATGTTAGAAGCAAATTTCCATAACCTTGAGCCATTTTATGCCATATCATTCTAAGAAATGGATGTCAACAACAACGATCTATTTTTGAAGAGAAGTAAGCAAGCGGGTATGGGATAGAAAAATCTTAAAAATGGTGCTCAAAAGAAAACTTGAATCAACCAAACAAAAGGCAAAAAGTAAGACAAAGAAGAATATAAAGGAAAGCTAAGTAACCTAGAAAAGCAAGAAATGAGGAGGAGAACCCATTATTTATGTACAAGGCAGTTATCTCAGGACAACTAACTGTTATAGCAATATTTGCCTCACTATTGCTATCTTGCACAAAGGTCCTTTTTCCATTTCCCTATGCAGACTTTTCATCCATTTGTGAAGAATCCACAGCTAAAAATATACATTTTCCCACATACACACTTCCTAACTGCTATGCAAGATGTGTATACACTTGCTTCTCCATTGCAACTCGTGTATATCGAGATTTGTGCTAGAAAATACAAAGTGAGGTCGGGTTTCCATGTCACGACAGAAGATCTCTGATCCTTTGCCTTCCATATACTGGAAACATTCTGACTTGGCCCTTCAGTTGCATTCTGGAGGCTATAAGAGCACAATTTTGAACTATGGAAAAGAGGGAGAAAGCATTCAACTTTGAGAGCAAAGTTACTCTGGAGAAATTACTTCATATTGAGTCTGCATCCCTTTGTCCCTCAAGTCTGAACACAGTGTTCAACCCCCAAGTTCTTCCCTTATTGTTGAGAGGACCTCTTTGCCTCTTTCTCACGAGCTTTCCTTTGGTGGAGGATTGAAGTGGTGGAGACCCAGTTGGAAGGAACTTGGTTTCTTGGTTTCGAACCATGCCGACACGGAAGTCTGTAATGTTGACGCTTCTGCTGATCAATTATTAATAGAAATACTCCTTTCCCATCCTATTGGTATCTCACAAATATATGATTATTATCCATGGGCGTGTTTGCAATCTATATTAATGGATTATGCTATCTGATGTGCTAACTCCTTTTATATCATCACTATATACTTGCTTCACTTGTTTGTTGAGAACTTCTTGCAGGTATAAAGCTTTGGGTTAAAGTGCTCAATGATGGAACATCATAAAATGTTGGATCGAGGTAGGCCTCTTTCTTGTATTGCACATTAGTCTATATAGCATGTGTTGGAATTGAGTTAATTTCTGCAGTCACATCTGTCTGTTGTGGTTTACCCTTGGCCATAGAGAGTTTTTCCCTTGTAACAGAAATGGTGACTCCACTGGGGAGAGATCTTCCTTCTAAGGGTTGAAGTACTTTTTCTTCTTACATTGCTCTTTTTCCTTTGTGTTTCTTGTCGTATCACTGCTTGACAGATCCTGTTCACTCTGAGTCTGAGTTTTCAACCTTTTACCCTTGCCTAGCCTTGTTTTAAAGCATATACACCCTTTTTTCCTTGACAGTTGCGTATACACGCTTGTTGTCTCACTGCAAGAAGCGTATATATTCTTTGTTCTCCTGAACAGTCACGTATACCACTTCCCCTTGCTTGTTTGCTTGGTTGAGTGACTGCTAGGTAGGATTTAAAGATTGCTGAGCCTTCTTAGGTCTCTGTAGTGTCTGTTGAGATTAGTTGGGATGACAGGAAGCTTGTTTTTGGAGTTGAATTTTTGGGCATAGTCTTTTTCTTTGTTTTCTATTTTTTATTTGTCCTTGGCTTCTGGGCTGTTTGATTGGATGCCTTGTATTCTACTTGAAGTTACTGCTTTTATACACAGTAGAATTCATATGTCAAGTTGCTTATCAATCCATGCATTTTCTTTTTAGAATATTGAAAATACAAAAAATAGGCATTTTGCATTGGTTAGCATTTCTGTCTTGGAATCTTTATCATTAGCTTAGCGCATTTAGTGAAAGATTGCATTTTACTTATGAATTGCAGAGTTGAAATTGAAGACTGCACTGTTCTTATTTAGCATATCATTCATTGAAAAGTTAAAGATAGACTTTGCATTATATCTGTATTTATTTTCTTGCAGAGTCATAACACCACGAGTTTCAATTCCATACCTTTTTGAGTAACCACAACCAATAAAATTTACGCTTTAAACTAAAATTGATTAGTCACGATTTTATTTTTAGGGTGCACAAACTAGCTTAGGATTTAATGCCTTGGAATAGGATTTTGTGAGTAAACTTCTCCAAGGAAATTAAATCAACATATGTGTCTGAGACAGGGAGTTGAGAAGTCCATTGTATAATCGGTAAGATCAGGAGGCTCCACTCACACCAGAGTTAATCACGAGGTCGCGCGAAGTTAGTTGAAGGGATAACCCCTGGATACTCACCTAGCGTCAGAGATATTTTTGTGGATTTATTCGTATTTGGGGATCTTGCTAGTTCCCATACCTCTGTGAGAGGCGATGCTTTCAAGGTTTCGGGCTTTGCTACCCTGCCCAGACAGTGATCCAGACTTACAACTGCTCGCCTGTGCATCAGTTATATAGTGGTTTATTATTTGCTTGACTTAGGTATCTCATAGGTTACTTGCAGGGGTTATTCTGCTTGTACCCTGAGTCAGATAAGGGTCAGACAACACACAACCTTTATGGAGGATTACCTCTCCGGGGGGATCTGACCGATTGGTTGTTAAGCCCACGAGGGCCCTTATAACTGATTTTGTTACCTCCAAACTTTAGCGGGGAGTCTCAGGTCCCTCTTGGACGAGACATACCTTCTTTAGCGAGGGAGGCCACTCAGCCACTTTAGCCCATTTGCATGCATATTGGTCGTTTGACTTTTTGGTGTGCTCTTTGATTATTAGTTGATCATAGGATTTCGTGCTGAGTATTTGTTATCATGGATAGTGGAGTCCCTTTTGCTCCCTCATTTATTGCTACCCCCCCATGACGTTCATGGGGGCAAATCCGTCCGCTTTTTATAATCGTACACATAATTATGGTACTCAATCAATGCCTTGGGTCTCTAATCATTTTTCTCATGGTATGTCTGATATGTCTTCTCACTTGCCATCCTATGTCTTGCCTCCGTATGCGAATACAAGTTTTGGTTCTGGGGGCATGATGCCTCCTTCTTATCCCTTTCCGTTTGGTGGGAGTCATATCCTTCAAACAACTCTTACGGTAGGAGGTTGGAATATTCCTTCCTACAGATCCACTATGCGAGAGGTAAGTGCCCAACTATGCAATCATTCTACTTATTACACTCCGTCCACCTATCCTTCTTCCTCCATGTCAGTTCCTACGAACACTTTTCCTATGGCTAACCTCCATCTGTCCTCTGGTGTTTCATTCGGGGGAAGTTATTCTTGTAGTATGGGCAACGCCCTTCACGAAGTTCCTTCATCTGGGGGAAACATATATCCTCACATGAGTAACCCTTATCATGTCTCTTCCTTTTCACAAGCGGATTCCTCAGTGTCGATGCCCTTACAACCCTTTATGAATCAGTATGGAGGAGGATACTATCCTGCTGGGTAGGGACAAGGTGTAAACTAAGATCCTTCTTGGCCTACAATTTCTCAAAATCAATCTTTCCATGCACCTTGGACTCAAATGCCACAATTCACTACCGCCACAAGTCCAGTCACTGCTAGTCATACTAGAAATCCATCTCCCACCTTTGCTAGTCATGTTGGAGATTGGTCGACAACCTCTGCAAGTCATGTTGAAGACCTGCAACCAGCCACTACAAGTCATGCTGGGGGCACAAGTCCAATCACTACGTGTCATATTGGCATTATATCACCAACCTCTACTAATTATGTTGGAGATTGGTCGATAACCTCTGCAAGTTATGTTGAAGACCTGCAACCAGCCATTGCAAGTCATGCTGGGGGCACATGTCGGGTCACTGCTAGTCACACTGCACATACATCACCAACTTCTGCTAGTCATGTTGGGGATCCATCACCAACCTCTGCTAGTCATGTTGGAGATTTTCGACTAGCCTCTGCAAGTCATGCCAGAAGCATGTCACTAGCCACTGCCAGTCATGCTGGGGGAATTCATATGATTGAGAAGCCCAGACGTCTCAGACGTAAGCCTCAATTCCTTTGCAGGACTTGTGAAGGAATTCACCTTACTCGTTTGTGTCCTGTTACTGCTAGGATACCAGAAGCGTGGGGCTCACCTAAGGGCCCTTCAGGTTCTGAGGCATCTATGGTTTCACAACACTCTGTTCCTTCTTTGGTTGATACAACAATCATGTCGATGAAATCTTCGGCTGGCACCCCTTTTCCTTTAGGGGTTGATGCATCTCTTGACCTTGTTGTCTCACATCCCGTTCAACCTGTGTTCGCGTCGATGCAATCTTCGATCGACACCTCTCTTATGTTCGGGGGTGATGCATCTCTTGACCTTGTTGTCTCGCATCTTGTTCAACCAACATTTGTGTCGATGCAATCTTCGACCGACAACACTCCTATTTTTTGGGGTGATGCACCTCTTGACCTTGTGGTCTCACATCCTATTCAAACAATGGTTGAGGAAGTGGTCATATCGATGCAATATTTGATCGATCCCACTCTTCTCTTGGAGAGTGACAAGTCTAAGGAAGTGGTCACGCCGATGCAATTTTTGGTTGATCCCACTCTTCTGGTTCTGGTTCTATACCTTCTATGCCACATCCTTAGCATTTCTAGTATTTCACCTTGTGAACAAGAGAGAGTTTTACTCTTCCCGAGTTCTCTCCCTCCAAGTCTTGATGAGGTTCCCTTTGATTGGGATGGTCTTGTGAGGTATCCAATGCCTCTGCCTATGTCTTTTCCAAGAAGAGACGTTATCCGATATACCACAGAGACGATACCCTCCATTAGCACTTTATCCTCTGCAACTTGGAGAGATTTGGGTTTTCCCAAGATTATATCAGTTCCTCGTGAGATACTGACATTCTATAGAAGTCCAGCATGGGAGCCTTGGCCTCCCCCATGATATTTTGCCTAGAATCTCCCAACGAGTCTTAGTTAAGCTTTTTTCTGACTCGTATAAAAAACCGAAAAAGATCGTTGAGTGATTTGTCCCTTTCACACTCATTAAAATTGGATTTGAAAGGTCATGAGTCTTAGTTAAGCTATTTTACAACTCGTTATCAAAAATAGAAAAGATCACCGAGTGAACTTGTCTTTTTCACACTCGTAAATCAGTTCGAAAAGACGTCTATTTGGCACAAGTTTACCCTTTTTTACACCAAGTAGACTATAAGACATAAAAAAGGACATTTTTTGGTGTTAAGTTGTGATTGCATCTCATGCCCTCGCTTGTAGTATTGAGCCTTTAGCCGGTTCTCGCTTTGTGTTATAAACCGTTGCCTAAGCAGTTTGCATCCTCAACCAAGTAGAGCCTTGTTTTTATCCTTCACAATTTGACACATACCCTGGAGGGAACATCACCCCGAGTGTCCATCTCCCACATGCATTTCCTTGCATTGAGCATAGGTACGTTCCACTGCTGAAACTAGTTTTGCTTACTTGTGACACTTGTTCCCTCCTCTGTATCATAACATTCATTTTTTATGAAAAAAACAAAAAAGATGGGCGGGAAGGGAATACTATATTGTAATTGGTAGCAGTCGTGTTGCCTTTGAACATAGCACAAAGTTATTGAGTCCTTATGTCATCATAATTTTGGGTTTAGCATGGCCTTAGGAAACTGATCTCGCTACAGAGTTTTCTCTACTGACTGGTTACTCTTCCAGTCCCTATAGAGAACGTTATTGATGCCTCATGCATCTAATTATCACATCATTGAGTCCATGCTGCCGGAGTCCACCATATGTCTCATGCTCTTGTTCAAGGGAAGTCTATCAACCTGTGTCGACCACTCCTCAGAAATCTTGACTTTGCATGTTGGCCATACCCTCAGTTTGTCTCAGAATCACATGATACTTTGGTCTTATCATGCACCCTGGCCCTACTTTCATCATTGGTAGGTCACCTTGAACCCAACAATCGACATTTCATCATTGGTCATTGACTGGGTGGTTTCCCTTATGTTTGACAACAAGACATCTATTCACACTTTGGGATTTGTGCAGTGTCTTGGATTCCATTAGCCTTATTGGTGGTTTCCCTCGCCTTTGTCAACAATTTTTCATCATTGGTTGCTATTCAGAGGGTCCTTTTCGTGTACCACTTGCATTTGGCACACACGAAAGACACACAGGGTTGTTGGTTCATGAACATGTTCTTCGTCTATCTCCACCAAATCATGAAGCTCCTACTTTGTTCCTCGTGCTGACTAATGAGAGATGCCTCAATGCTCTCCTTTCAACGGGTCTCTTTCAATCGACTTCAGCTCATTTATTCTGGATATGGGACCTAAAGTTTTATGAGTACCTTGAGGCTTGCAGTAATTAGTGGCAGGCTCTCTTGCCATTGATAGATGGGAATACATCAATGTCTCATGATCAATGGATCTCTCAAGTGTTCAACACCAACTCCTTTATTCACATTTGTAGAGATGTACTTGGTGCCTTGATACCTACTTTCATTATCGGTAGGCTGTCTCACGTTTGTTAACGATATACTTCAATGACCGGTAATCAAACGATGTCTCATCGTGTTCGACCTCAACTCATTTATTCACATGATGTAGACTTGCACCATTGGCAGATAGTGTAGAAGACTTGAAGACATCACTATGTGGCTGCAACTTTCTTGAGCTGTTGCTTCCATTTCATTGGACCAATACCTATTTGACTTCAGTGATCATGGGAGATCAAATTGTACTCAATGGTATACATATATCTTCAGATTGATTTTTGAGACTGGTTTCACTGGGCCTTGTTCGTGACTATGACAACTTTTGGCATATAACCGCATTTGTATTTGCCTATTCATGGCCATGAACACTTGTTTGGTATATTTTCCACATGGATTTGCATTGTATTCTTGGTAGCCATGCATGCAAAGTCAGTACATAAGGTAATGAACAATTGAGTTCATCTAGCTGGTTCTCTACCACTCCACTTCTGGGTTATTTATAATGTATTTCGGTCATCACATATACTCCTCTAATCTCACACATTAGGGGGCATCTGTTATAGCAAGATTTGCCTCACTATTGCTATCTTGCACAGAGGGCCTTTTTCCATTTCCCTATGCAGACTTTTCATCCCTTTTTGATGAATCCAGAGCTAAAAATATACATTTTTCCACATATATGCTCCCTAACTGCTATGCAAGATGCGTATACGCCTGCTGCTCCATTACAACTCTCTTATATCGTGATTTGTGCTAGAAAATACAAAATGAGGCCGGGTTTCCATGCCACGATAGAAGATCTCTGATCCTTGGCCTTCCATATATTGGAAATGTTCTGACTCGGCCCTTCAGTTGCATTATGGAGGCTATAAGAGCACAATTTTGAACTATGGAAAAGAGGGAGAAAACATTCAACTTTGAGAGCAAAGTTCCTCTGGAAAAATTACTTCATATTGAGTCTGCATCCCTTTATCCCTCAAGTTTGAACACAATGTTCATCCCCCAAGCTCTTCCCTTATTGTTGAGAGGACCTCTTTGCCTCTTTCTCATGAGCTTGCCTTTGGTGGAGGATTGAAGTGGTGGAGACCCAGTTGGAAGGAACTTGGTTTCTTGGTTTCGAACCATGCTGACACAGAAGTTTGTAATGTTGACGCTTCTGCTGATCAATTATTAATAGAAATACTCCTTTCCCGTCCTATTGGTATCTCACAAATATATGATTATTATCCATGGGCGTGTTTGCAATGTCTATTAATGGATTATGCTATCTCATGTTCTAACTCCTTTTATATCATCACTATATACTTGCTTCGCTTATTTGTTGAGAACTTCTTGCAGGTATAAAGCTTTGGGTTAAAGTTCTCAACGGTGGAACATCATCAAACGTTGGATCGAGGTAGGCCTCTTTCTTGTATTGCACATTAGTCTATATAGCATATGTTGGAATTGAGTTGATTTTTGCAGTCACATCTGTCTGTTGTGGTTTACCCTTGGCCATAGAGAGTTTTTCCCTTGTAACACTAACTGAAGTAATTTTTTAGGATTTGGCCATTGACAGGAAGGAGCTCTACTTCTCCTTCAAGGTTTTGCAATCTATATGTGTCTAAGCCTATATTTTCTTTAATTATATAGGGATTGAGCCACAATTGTTGGAACCTGGAATGATTTCGTTTGTCTTCGTGTAGCTTATCCCATTTCAAAACTAGATCACCTATTTGAAAATCCTTATCCCCCGTATGTTTCTTATCAAACCATTTTTTTATGATCCGTTGATGTGCAACAAATATTTTCTTTCCCTCTTTTGTCTTCTAGTTTGACCAAGGTGTCTACTCTTCTCTGAATGGTTGGGCAGTTTTTCCCATGTGATTTATTGGATAGTTGAAGAGAGGGTAAGAACACATTAGGGGGAGGATGGATTCTTTCCCATAAACAAGGAAATCAAAGGATGTTCCTATGGAAGCTTTTAGTGTCACCCTATCTTTCCACGGAGCATTCAGTATAGCATTGTGCCAATTTCTCAGTTGATCAACTATAATTTTATTCAGGATACATATCAAATTATTATTCATAGATTCAACCACACCATTTCCCCGAGGGTAGTATTTAGCTACACATCTCAAGACAATTCCTTCGTCTAAATCAAACTCAGTCAATTTTAAAGAATAAAAATGTGTGGCATTGTAAAAAACAAGTGTAATGGGCACTCCAAAGCTAGTGATGAGGTGTTGTTCTAGGAAATTGATCACTACATCTTCTTTTACCTTTTCCAGTGGCATTGCTTCTATCCATTGTTTAAAATAATCAGTGGTTGTCACATTGTACTTATTCTAATTTGATGAATGAGGATTGATCTCCCCGATGCTGTCCAACCCTCATTGTTCAAATGGTTCTTCAACAGTTACAGGTTGCAAAGGGACTCCATCTTTTTTCTCTCATCCAACACATTTAAGGCGGACCTTGCATCTCTTGGCATAAGCACGTGACTCCTTGAATTTTTTAGGCCAACAATATCCTTCTCTTATAATTTTGTGAGCTATAGTCTCCCCAAAAAAACGTCCTCCCACTGGCCCATCATGTGATCCTCTGAGAACTCTATCTACATCTTGTTTCTCCAGGCATCAAAGGTGAACATTATCGTAGTTTCTTCTGAAGAGAATGTCATTGACGAGTTGATAATGTGTTGATTTAATCCTCAAATCTCTTTTCTATTTGGAATTCAGGTGATTGGGGGCGGTGCCATGCTACAAGTATTACTTGGGATCATTATACCACGTTGGAAAATAAGGAGATTGTTGCATGCACAATGATAGTTCTTCTTCCCAACTATATTCCTATTTATCTCTAGATTCAAAGGATTTTATTTATATCTTACACCGACCTTAACCTTTCACAATGGTGGCAAGTTTAAATTCAAGGTCATACTCCTACAAAATTGTCGTTCAATTTACACAATGTTCCCCTATCTCTTTCTGAACAAACAATGACCTTATTGCTGGATGGGGCACAATCACTTTGGTGTGATTCTTTAGTATGTAGGGCATGCATCTATTGATGGCTATGTGGACAACAAATGTTTATTTTTTCCACCATGGGTTAATTCAATTTCCCTCCTTGTAAACCAATGCTCATAAACGAAATGAGGCATTCATTCCCTTGGTCATCCTTTTGAGTGAGAATTGTTGCAAGGGAATTATCTGAAGAAAAAGTATACAAAAAAAAGTCTTTGGAAAATTCTAGACTTTGCAATGTAGAAGCTACAACTATGGAAACCTTAACTTTATTAAATGCCCCCTTTTCAACATATGTACATTTCAGCTGCACATCCTTTCTTATCATTTGTTGAAGAGACTTGACTATCTCTGCAAAGTCTGATATAAATCTTCTCACAAAATTTATTTTCTTAAAGAATGATTGCATTTGTTTTTTTGTTGTTGGACAAAGGAATTTACATAATTTATTTTGTTCATTCTTGATCAATAGAAACCCCATCTTTTGAGATGACATTCCATAGTAAATTTTCTTCTAAAACAACAAAGATGCCTTTCTTAGGATTCAAAGATACATCACATTTTCTGCATCTTTCAAAAATTTGTTTAAGGTGATATGAGTGTTTAGTATTTTCTTAGAATACATTGTTACATCATCAATATAGACCACTACAATTTGATTGATCATACCTTTAAAATAAATGTCCATGGCATGTTGGAACATTTCTCCGTCATTAATTAAACCAAAATGAATTATGCGGTAAGTGAAAGTTCCCCGCTTTGTGTGGAAAGTGGTCTTTAACTGGTCTGGTTTTGATATGAGAACCTGATTGTAACCTGAGACCCTGTCTAATAAAGAGAAAATTTCTAAGCCTAAGACAAGCTACAATATTTGTTCCATAGGAGGAACATGGTAGTTTTGTTTGTTAGACACCTGATATAAGTTTTAGAATTCTACACAAAGCCCGATCTCCCCAAACTTATTTCGGACAAGCACCAGATTGGAAAACCACATTAAATGACATACCTTGAAAATGATTTAAGCATCCAATAACTTCTTAAGCTCATTTTGAATGAGAGGCTCCAATGTAGGATGCATTTTTCTCAGTTTCTGTTGGAAAGTTTTGATGCCTTCTTTGATAGGTATAATGTGTTGTATGATTTGGGTATCATATGTCTTTAGATATTCATACGTCTATATGACAACATCCTTATACTTCTTTAAAAGATGATTAAAAGTGCATCTTTCATCTTCCAGACAACAATTTCCTAGATTAATAAACTTGGGATGCTTAGGGGTTCCTAAATTGACCAAGAAGTGCATCATGGTGGAGCTGTTTGTTTTGGAATTGGTTGTTGTTTTGAATTTGGACTGTAAATAAAACAACTTTTCCAGAGTTGGTACATTCCTTGGGACACAATTACCCCTAATTCCATTTGTTTTTTTATAGATTTTTTCTAGTTCTTGTTGATGTTCTTCATCATCGATAACAACATCTTTGAAAATTCCAGCATTGGTGAGAAAATCTAGTGCAAATCATCATTGAACACCCTGTAGTTTGTGATGTTGTCTGGTATAGATGGCTTGAAAATAATTTCAATAGCAAATCTATTGTTTAAAGGGGTGAACCTAGATGCTACATTAGTTAATGTAATAACAACATTGTTATGAGAATGAGGAAAGGAAGTAATATTGAACGCATCAAAATAATTGATTAGTCTCCATACCTCTTGTTAGTAACCTTTAATTACCTGTAATGGGGGGATAGGCCATGTATGGAATTATTTACATGTCTGACAATAATTTTGGAATCACCAAAAACTTCCAAAATTTTTACCTTGATATATATGGCTTTCTTCAAACCTTTAATCAAGGCTTCGTATTCGGTCGTGTTGTTGGTGCATTGAAACTCTAACCAACAAGATATCAAGGTCTTGCATTTATCTGGATCAATTAAGATGCATACTACCCCAAATCCCTCTTGCGACTTGGAGCCATAAGAAAACAAATTCCAAATGTTATTTTCCATAGCTAAGTTAGTTGAACCAGAGCTAATTGTTTCTACTATAGTACAATAAGTTTCATCAGTCTAAGTGCAACGAAGGAGTTCTAACTATTTGTTTGATAGAAAAGGTGATGGTTGAGTTGAATAAAAATCATAGTCGATCTCTAAAAAATAGTTACCCAATATTGAATGAGCAAAATAGATAGGTTCGTTCTTACCATTTAATTCCATAACAATATGCTTCATGTGGGATTCATTTTCTACCTTTATTTGATTTGTCCTTCCGTTGTATGGTAGCCACAATTGAGACCAATCAATTAAGAAATACAATTGAAAATTCTGATACCAATCGTTGCTTAATAACAAACTATAAGCCTCCAGAATATCCACAACTATAATATCAATAACTTGGTGAACTCTAGGATTTGAAGATAACCTAATCATAACGTCCTTTAGTTCTCCCATAACTTTGGCATCATATCTATCCAAATGAATGATTCTAGTAGTGCATTTTGTTGGTACAACATTTATATTTTGACAAACAAAGTATGGCATGACAATGGAAGAAGAACTTGAGTCCACCAAACAATTATGCGCATTGAAATTGGAACTTTCAAATGTCAAGAGGAAAGGTGGAGTATGAGATTTAGAATGTGACCCTATGCTTGTTACATTAATAGTGTATTTTACTACAACTTTTTCTTCCTTTTTAGGTTCAATAGTTTTGGGATTGGTGTCTACAATTGTTGTTGTCTTAGGTGGAGAGGGAAGGGACTTGAAAGTGTTCATAATCAGGTCTCCCTGCCGTGGAAGGGTGAAAATGTCATATAATGAAACATTTTCCTTAGCCTTCTTCATATCCTCTATGTCATTGTATTTCATTGAATGCATGATTGGATTCCCAATAGTTTTGGGCGGTTAGGAAATGATTGGGGTAGATTTGGTTTGAGAAGAACTGTTTTTCTTCTGAGCTGTAATAGGAGGAGAAATTTTCCTAGGAGCATAAACATATTTAGTAGGAGCAATGGTGTCTGTCACAGGCCCTTTAATCCTTAGATTGTAATCTTTTGTGACAATATTAGTGGCCTAATTATCCCCTAACGATATTTCCATGATTGCCTCATCATTAGAGTCTAAATAACAATCCCATAAGAATAGGGCATATTCCTCAATGTTATCCCATTCTTCAATTGATTCCTCTGTTGCTATTTCTTGGGATTGGTCATCATCAGTGAATTTTTGTTCCAAAATTTGATTGATGACCAGAGTCATGAAATTTATCGACTGAGGACATGTTTTCTCAAAGTGGTTAGTTCGATGGAAAGAACAAAAAATATCCATGCCAAACTCCTCAACGTTGAGTTTGAGATTCGAGGCCTTAGGTGGTTTGGGTTGTGTTGTGCCCCCATAACAGCCTCCCAATTTTCTTGTCTTAGCCTCTATCCAAGACAAGAAATTGCCCCCCCCTTTAATTCTTCCAATCAAAATCCTTGCACTCTCTCTCTCATGCAAATATCTACGCCCAAGTTCTCCTCACTCTACCTCGCTTTACCACTTCCGGTTACTCCATGGATCACTTGTACCTGACGATCCACACTTCGGTGAGTCCCCTCTTCCTGTACTGATACATAGCGTTCTGAAGCGCACATCCTTATTCCACCTTTGAATTGACACGCCATTGGTTTTGTTATCAGTTCACCATCTACCTCCCTTTGAACTTGGCTAACACGCTATCATACTTCTTCCAAACCTCACCGACTCACATCTTCATCATCGACGAAATTTGCATGATCAATGTCGTCTCACCAATATTGGTCACATAATTATAGCGTGCATGCCTTTCACCAACTAACTCACTTCTACTCATGCTGTTGCATCACATAACAATGACGCTCTCTTTCTATCGCTTCATTACATTACTTATTGATGAGGTTCACCTCTTCTTCTTGACACGCTACCCATTAACAAGTTTCCCTCTCATGTCGCAAATGCATCAGTGGAAGGATGTCGACCCCTCATCGTCATCGAGCACATCGAGGACAATCTGATCCCTCTCGCCAATGTTGATTAGGTCAGCATAGCCCACTTTCGCCTTGAGGCTTATCTTGTTCCCCTTCCAGATTGAATCCCTTCTTGTTGCGTTCATCAATCAATCTCCTTACATTTCCATTGATTAAAATATCCACGCCTATCTAGACAATTGGTCATTAATTTCCTATCTCAACTGATTCGCTTCAGATCACAATCATAATCAAGTTTTAGTGTTCCCAGTGGCTTTCTTCGCACACATGGTACTGGCTTGTTTGTTTTGTGTTTCTTGACGTTACAACTAAATATTCATCGTGGATGCCTTGCCTAGCATCATATGGGTTAATCATAACACCTACAGGTCTTGTGTTGGTTCTGAAATGCACTTTGGGAGAAATTTGGTCCTTGCAGCTCCTAGACAGTGCTAAGCGCACTAGACGTCAGTTGACATTTTTGGCATATTTATAACTTTTTGCTATTAATGCATAATCTCAGTTTGAATGGGTGGATCAAGATCCTGTACATCACAGATGACCAAACAGCTGAAAAAATTAAATTTGGATGAAGCACCAACGAACGCGTGACCCGAACTTTCATTAAAAAATGCCTTTGGGCGCAATTTTTCAGCATCCATCAAAGTGAATTTTTCATCTTTGAAACAAGCTAATTTTATTATTCTCGCCATTACGATTTCAACGTAACTGACGGAATCGAAATCCGAGGTCCGAAAGTGCCAAACCGATCATCTAGAATTTCCCGCTAGGAAAGCCTTGATAGTCGTGACGATCGTTAGAAATGGATCTACTCAAATGATAAAACAACATGTTCAAATATCTTGATAGAAATGTTCCTCTATGCTCTCCGCGTTGTAAAAAAACACACCTCAATCGAGCATCGTATGAGGAAGTTACGTGATTTTGAACTCAATCTCTCATTTTCTCTCGCCAGTTCGACACTTAGAATTTTTTCAATTTTGTTTTCCCTAGAAGGAGGAGTTCCCTTCAACTCTTCTGAGCTGCTCGGAGGAGTTCCCTTCAACTCTTCCGAGTTGTTCGAAGGATTTCCCTTCAAATCTTCCAAGCTGCTTGGAGGAGTTTCCTTCAAAGCCTCCGAGCATGTTCGGGGAAGTTGTTAAGAAAGTATTCGAGCAGGTTAGAGGAGTTACCATCAATTCCTCCGAGCAGGTAGGAGGAGTTAGTTCAAACTCCTTCGATCAGAAGAGAACTACCTCTCATAAATCTACCATAACTTTTGACTCGTGTGTCTGTTTTGCGACTTCTTTATACCATTGGAAAGGTACTTCCGAGGCCTACAACTTTCTAGTTATGTGATTTGAGAAATTAATAATTAATGGTATACTTATTCCAGGTCGGAGGAATTAGTTCAGTTTGGAGGAGTTAGTTCAAACTCCTCCGAACATAAGAAAACTACCTTTTCGTAAAATGGCCATAATTTGTAACTCAAGTGTCTGTTTTGTGACTTCTTTATACTGTTGGAAAGGTATTTCCGAGATCTACAAATTTATAGTTATGTGATTTGAGAAATTCCTAATGCATGGTACACTTATTCTATCTCGGATTAGTTCCCTTCAAAGCCTCCAGGCAAGTTCGAGGAAGTTGTTAATAAAGTCTTCGAGCAAGTTTAGGGAAGTTGTTAAGAAAGTTTCCAAGTAAGAGCAAGTTCGGGGGAAGTTGTTAGGAAAGTATCTGAGCAGGTCGTAGGATTTATCATCAACTCCTCTGATTAGGTCGAAGGAGTTACCATCAACTCTTCCGAGCAAGTTGGAGGAGTTACCATCAACTCCTCCGAGCATAAGAGAACCGTCTCTCGTAAATTGACCATAACTTTTGACTCGTGTGTCCGTTTTGCGACATCTTTATATCGTTGGAAATGTATTTCTGGGTTCTATAAATTTCTAGTTATGTGACTTGAGAATTTACTAATTCATGGTACACTTATTTCAGGTTGGAGGAGTTACTACTAACTCCTCCGAGCAAATCAGAGGAGTTAGTACTAACTCCTCCGAACACAAGAAAAACCACCTTTCGTAAAATGGCCGTAAATTTTGACTCGGGTGTTCGTTTTGCGCATTATTTATAATGTTGGAAAGGTCTCTTCGAGCTCTATATCCTCCTAGTTATATGAATGGATAAATTACTGACCTAGGGTATAATTATTGTTGTATTAAGATCTGACACCTTGTTGACAACCTTGAAGAACACCATAACTCGACTGCGAGAAGAGGAACCATGAATCGAACTTAGGGAAGTTTATAAATGATACTTCAATTATTTTATGCCCCATTTATTTACATTCAAATGATTAATCTTGATAGTTTATTTGAAGTCACTCTCATCTATTGTATGTTGAATTTTGTCATGTACCGAGCGAAGGAGGATCATGCTCAACATTCTCACGATGGAATCTATAGCTAAAGACGATGAAGGAGCGATAACGATAGATGTATCAGTGATGGAGGATAAATAAAGAAAATATCAGGCAAACGTATGCAACATATATTTAGAAACTCCATGATGATCAACTGTCAAACTCATGATGACGAAGATGCCCCCACACCCAAAGTTAGTCTTCATGATGCATAAGACACATATGGCTAAAATCCATGTCGACCCACTAGCGCTAGGAGACAAATTCGAAATGTAACCATTGTCCTTATTTCTCATCATTACAAAGAGGATGAGGACAAACGCTAGAAGACGAAAGGTCACCGAGGGAGACGAAAGGCCAAAGGTCTTATTAAACCTCAATAAATACTAGAATAGAACCCAAAGAAAGGGATTTTGGCTCTTCAAACATTGTACACTTCTAAACTACTTTGGGAATACAGTGTCAACTAAAATTGGAGAGTTGTCCTAAGAGTTTTCATGTACTATTGCTGAAATTGTTAATACGGAGAAGCCCTAAGGGCCAACTTTTGACCAAGAGAAGGACTTGGATGTGTTGTTGTTTTGCTTTGAACTATTTCAAGCAGAATGTTTGTTGTTCACATGGGCTGTAAGAGCATGTTTGTTTATGGACTATCCTAATGCAATATATGTCTTTTTGCAGTTTTGTCATTCTTTCTTATATTACATGTCCCGAGCGAATGAGCTGCTAATGTATGTGATATAGTGACTTAGACTATTCTGGTTATATATTCATGTGCATGTGTTATCTTACTTTCTTTCTTCATTTCAACTATATGGGTGAAGCTATTGGTAGAGTTAGTTTCATTCCACAACTCATTCACTTACATTAATTCACTCCTAGATAATATAGGTTATATTAGAATTAGATTAGGCCTGCATTTAGATAGTCTTCATCTACATCTTCTGTTTGCACAACCACCCATCACTCACCCTCATCGGTGGACCGGGACACAACTAGTAGAACCAAACCAACAATGGCTGCCGGGCCAGAATTCAGATGGGTTCCCTATTCCAAATGGTGAGAGGTCTAACTGAGACTTCTTACCGAGAATAACCCCTTACTGTTGTCGGGCGAATTTGGACCCATCAACAGAATTGGCACTAAAAGGAGGGCCAGATGACAAGCTTGCTCACGTGGAGTCATTTCATTTAACTCTTAACCAACCCATGGTTCCTCCCCAAACCTTTGTATGGGATGAGCCTTTGAGTCTTCCAAGACCCATTGAGGCCATCTCAATCAAGACAATTAATCTCTTGTCAAATCCAAAATTCAACAGTGAAGGGAATGTCTCTACATTCACACATCTCAAACGATTTGACATCGCTTGATGAAATCTTAAAATTTTACAAGACAATGAAACATGCCGACTGTTCATCCTCACATTCAAAGGGCGAATTAAATCCTGGTTTAGTACATTACCAACAAAATCAATTCATAGCTGGAAACAATTCATGGAAGTGTTTATTGCTACTCATGAAAATTATGTTTATGACGAATTCGTTGATGAACTAGCAGGAATCCATAGGCTAAGAAATGAATCTGAGAATAATTTCTTTCGAAGACTCATGCCTATTTACTGTAGATTTCCTGAAAGGGATGAACTCTCAGGCCAAGAAATATTTGATTGGTTTTCATATCTCGTCTCTATTTCTGAAGAATGTGATCTGAACGATCAAGCCATCTCATATTCACAAAATTCAGATCCGACCATGAATGATATAGGGGGGATAATATTCAACCAACACTCTAAAACAACTGCAACAAAATCTTTATCAATAATCCTAGACCCCGTAGCTCCAGAGTGTGAACCATGTAACGATCCCCCTTCCGAAAATCATGATCATATTCTGGTCTGTGATGAACCTATCATTGAAGAAATCCCATCATCTTCAAAATCTGAAGACCTTCATGCACTGTATACAAATATGTTTAATGATTATCATCCACACGAGCAACCATATATTTATCCTGCAATACATTATTCACAATACTCCTTTGGTAATGAAACGTTGAATGATATAACAGATCAAGAAGAGTGCCCAACCTTAATCGATCAAACACTCATTCTGAATGACACTTCATCCGAGATGTATCACTTTGAAACTCCTTCACAATCTCAATTTCTGGAACATGTTGAATCACAATTTAATAATAATGATCCTGTTTTTGATGACTACTGTTTTGTTCCAGAATTGAGTGTGGGTACCAAATTATCATTCGTTGATCCTTCACAATCAGATATTTTGACATTGATGCACATATGCTAATCACTGCAAATATAAAATATGAAGATCACAATGAGTTTGATGATCCTCATGAAGAAATTATAGAAAATAGACAACCCATCACCATGCAAAGCATAGGAAACATTGAGGTAATCCAGGAAATTCTATCGCCTCAACCTGCCCTAGAATTACTTGTTATTCATCAAGGGAAAATTCATCAATTGTCCTTGGATTCTATTTCAATGCTCCGATACTCTTCGCATGATTTCATTGATATCATAGGAGAAGCTTTGGAGCTATCTTTCACTCAATGTTTCCCTCAGACAATCCACCATTATCTCCCCTCTCAGCATGCATAGTATGTGAAATTTGAACCCGGGGGGATCTACATCGGCAATGAGACACTCCAATATCTATCGATGATTATGTCAAGTGTCTGTTGTCTTACTTCTACCCTAGGATGAGAAATATCACCCACTCTGACACTCCCTTACAGAGTACGTTGCATGCACTTTTCATTCATGAGCCTCATTAGGTATGCATCTCATTGTTTATTTCCTTCCAGAGATCATATGATGATAATTGTAAATTTTATGATGGAATTGAGTCATGGTTGGAGGAATCTTACATATTTGCATGTACTATGAATCATAACGATACTAAATTTAACTTGCTGAGTGGATAATTGTTTGAATCATTTCTTCCTATCCTTCATCTCTCATTACTTCAATCTCTGCAATTGGCCTTCAATCAACATGCAATTGCAGGTTTGGAGTTACTTGATTGGATTCACTGGCACTATGCTTATACCTAGCTTCCTTTCAACCAATGTAGGTTAGGTTAGAAAAAGGATTAGCATAGTCATCTTACTTCCTTTCTTCCTACATAGCTTAGATATTTGTTTTTATTTTCATTTGAATAACATAGGTTTAGATTTGTTTTGTTTTCTTCAATAAAGACCACCAACTGTCATTATCTTAATTTGCATTTAGTGGTGATTGCTTTAGTTTAATTTCCTTTTCATCAAAGTTTTCTTCTTTTAGTGTAATGCTCTTCATTTTGTTTCACTAAAAGTTTGACTTAATCTTGGTTTTCCTCTATCTTCATGAGGAAACCATGTGTATGAATTCTCCAAAAAGGTTCAATTGCAAAATTCACTTGTCTCAACAATATTTACCCTGACATTGGTAGTTGAGTAGCCGGTCACCCCAAAATGTTGAATAATATCTATTGGGGAATGCTTTACAGTTTGGACAAGATGGAGATTGGATTTAAGAAATTGCATCGGTTATTCACAACCTTGCTAAAGATTGTGTCTATTGAACATAATCATTGAAGTAATTCTGACCCCTTGATAGGAGACACACATACCTCGAGGAACAGGTCATTAAGTGTCAGTCTCCCTCTGATAATTCAATCACAATGATCTTCGATCTCACTGATACCGATCAAGCAAAGGTCTCTCAAGCACACTTTTTCTAAGGAATAATGGGTGATTGTTAATGCTATAGTTATTTGTTGCCCGAAAGGAGAAATTCCGATAGACAAACCAACATTCGAGATCAAGTCTACTTTGTCTCCCGATAACTGGAATGGGTGATACTCTTGGAGAAATACCAAATACCCCAGATAAATTTTGATTGTCATTTTCGGATTATTGCGGTGAGGATTTTCAGAAAGGTCCTACGGAATTGATCATGGAAAAGTATATTCATTTCAAAAGAAAGGCAATATTTAAGGAAGACACGCATCTTAAGAATCTTTGAACTAACCATGAAACATTAGAACTGTGGTTGACTGGACATGTCACGTTGTAACATCAGTTCTAGATCTTGAAGAAGTGAAAATAAAATAGACATGTAAAAAAGGCCAAAGCAATGGAGCTTGATGGACAATGAAGTGGAGCTCTGGCCAACACTTGCCCCTAAAGCACAAGGCTGCACAAATGAATTGGAAGCCTTCAGAAAACCATGATAAAAGGTGTAATTCTCAGCCAACACTAGCACAAAGACCTATCTGAACTAAGTATTATGTGTATTAGCTTTCACATAGATTGATCATTTCAAGAGGCTACAAACTTATGGCTAGTCGGAATGTGTGAATATCCTCTAAGATGCTGGAAACACTCAATCTATGATTTCTTTATCAGTCAATTGCATTTCCTAATTACATATTTTTGATTATCAATCATCTAAAAGGCTTGATTTTTTTTTTCCAGTTGCAACAAGAAATTGGACTGAATTCATCTCGAACCCTGAATACGTCATATTTGCTAATTCAACATTTTTCTTCCCATTCTTTCATCATCATCTTTTCCCTTCAAAGCAGTTCATTTCTTCAATTTTGTTGTCTTATGACCCCTGATTATATTTCATGACATACATGGCTCTCACCTTTGTTTGTCTTTTCACAGGTAGCATCTTCGCACTGGAAGCAACCATGAATCAACTTGCATCTCTTTCCCAAATCATGAGCAAAGTTAGGTGTCTATGTCTGAAAATGAATCAGAACTATTTGGGGATGTTGTGGAAACAATTAAATCATCACTAAGAATAGTGGTTAATCAACGATCATCCTTGCATATTAGCTGGTGAGAAGATCCTATGTAATGGATGAACCATCCACACACTAAGTATTTGCTCTTGTGAAGGGTGAAGTGTCAAAGTCTAAAGGATGAAAACCTAAAGGGATATCTCTATGTAGCCAGGTGTAGCAAATATATGAATAAATATCAAAAGATGGCAGTCATCCTTTATCAGGATAAAAATGCCATCACTTTCCCCATCCACCGAATGCTAAGCATGCACTAAATAAGTCGGGAAGGAATGGAAAGGAAAGTTTGACCAGACTAGGGGACATGTAGATATCTTCGTAGGGGCTATGGACGCTCGCTGATAGTGGAGCAAGGCCTGTGACGCCATGATGACTCCATCGGGGCTACAGATGCTCGTGGGCAGTGGAGCAACAGTTGCAAGATATATATATACAGACCTGGTGAAAAATATTTATTTATCCCAAACCTAGATCAACCGCAAGATGGAGATACCAACCCAGATCGTCGACGCAGTTTAAGGAAATAATCTTCATCATCATTCATCCTCCATCTACAACAGACAATCTCTACTAGCTGATATGCAAGCATCACCAGTGATCCCACCACGATGGAATCATTCAGGTAACTGTTACGCATTATTCCAAGATTTTGTTTTTGAATTTAAAAGTAAATTTCATGACCCTCTATATTTTATGCTTATCAGTTAAGAAAGACTAGTAGAGATTCTGGCTTCACCTAGTGTGTTGCCATTTGTTGTGCCCCCAAAAAAGCCTCCCAGTTTTCTTGTCTTACCCTCTATCCAAGACAAGAAATTCGCCCCCCCTTTAATTCTTCCAATTGGATCCCTTGCACTCTCTCTCTCTCACGCAAATAGCTACGCCCAAGTTCTCCTCACCCTAACTCACTTTACCACTTCTGGTTACTTCATGGATCACTTATACATGACGATCCACACTTCGATGAGTCCTCTCTTCCTACGCTAAGACATAGCGTTCTGACGCGCACGTCCTTCTTCCACCTTTTCATTGACATGCCATTGGTTTTCTCATCAGTTCACCGTCTACCTCCCTTTGAACTTGGCTAATGTGCTATCGCGCTTCTGCCAAACCTCACTAACTCACATCTTCATCATCAGTGAAATTCGCATGATCAATGTCCACTCACCGATATTGGCCACATTATTATCACGCACACACCTTTCACAAACTAACTCACTTCTACTCATGCCATTGCATCACATAACAATGATGCTCTCTCCTTGTCGCTTCATTACATTGCTTATTTATGAGGTTCACCTCTTCTTCCCAACACACTACATGTTGAACAGTTTCCATCTCACGTTGCAAATGCATAAGCAAAATAATGTTGACCCCTCATCGTCGTCAAGCACATCGAGGACAATCCGATTCCTCTCGCCAATGTTGATCAGGTCAACGTAGCTCACTTTCGCCTTGAGGCTTATCTCGTTCCCCTTCCAGCTCGAATCCCTTCTTGTTACGTTCATCAGTCAATCTACTTACATTATCAATGATTAAACTCTCCATGCCTATCTAGACAGTTGGTCATTAATTTCCCATCTCAACTGATTCACTTCAGATCATAGTCATACTCAAGTTTTAGTGTTCCGAGTGGCTTTCTTTGCACACATGGTACTAGCTTGTTTTTTTTTGTGTTTCTTGACGTTACAACTAAATATTCAATGTGGAAGAATTGCCTAGAATCAAATGGGTTAATCATAACACCTACAGGTCTTGTGTTGGTTTTGAAATGCACTTTGGGAGAAATTTGGTCCTTTCAGCTCCTAGACAGTGCTAAGTGCACTGGACGTCAGTTGGCAGTTTTGGCGTATTTATAACTTTGTGATATTAATGCATAATCTGAGTCTTAATGGGTGGATTAAGAGCATGTACATCAAATATGACCCAACAACTGACGAAATTAAATTTGAATAAAGCACCAACGAACGCGGGACCCAAACTTTTATTAAAAAACGCCTTTGGGCGCAATTTTTCGGTAACCATCAAAGTGAAATTTTCATCTCTGAAACAGGCTAATTGTATTATTCTCGCCATTATGATTCCAACGTAACTGTCAGAGTAAAAATACAAGGTCATAAAGTGCCAAAACGATCGTCTAGGATTTCTCACTAGGAAAGCCTCGATAGTCGTGGCCATCATTAGAAATGGATCCACTCAAATGATAGAACAACATGTTTAGTTATCTTGTTAAAAATGTTCCTCTATGCTCTCTACGTTGCAAAAAATGACACCTCAATCGGGCATCATATGAGGAAGTTACGAGCTTTTGAACTCAAGCTCTCATTGTCTCTCGCCAGTTCGATACTTAGAATTTTTCCAATTTTGATTTCCCTAGAAGGAGGAGTTCCCTTCAACTCTTTCGAGCTACTCGGAGGAGTTCCCTTCATCTCTTTCGAGTTGCTCAGAGGCGTTTCCTTCAAAGCCTCTGAGCAAGTTCAGGGAAGTTGTTAAGAAAGTCTCTGAGCAAGTTTGGGGAAGTTGTTAAGAAAGTCTCCGAGCAGGTCAGAGGAGTTACCATCAACTCTTCTGAGTAGGTCGGAGGAGTTAGTTCAAACTCGTCTGAGCAGAAGAGAATTGCCTCTCGTAAATTGGCCATAACTTTTAACTCGGGTGTCCGTTTTGCGACTTCTTTATACCGTTGGAAAGGTATTTCTGATCCCTACAGCTTTATAGTTATACGATTTGAGAAATTCCGAATGAATGGTACACTTAGTCCAAGTCGGAGGCATTATTTCAGTTCATAGGAGTTAGTTCAAACTCCTCCGAACATAAGAAAACCACCTTTCGTAAAATGGCCCTAACGTTTGACTCGGGTGTCTGTTTTGTGACTTCTTTATACCATTGGAAAGGTATTTCCAAGATATACAACTTTCTTGTTATGTTATTTGAGAAATTCCTAATGAATAGTACACCTACTCCAACTCAGAGGAGTTACCTTCAAAGCCTCTTAGCAAGTTCAGGGAAGTTGTTAAGAAAGACTCTGAGCAAGTTCGAGGAAGTTGCTAAGAAAGTATTTGAGAAAGAGAAAGTTAAGGGAAAGTTGTTAAGAAAGTATCCTAGCAGGTCGAAGGAGTTACCATCAACTCCTCAGAGTAGGTTGGAGGAGTTACCATCAACTCCTACGAGCATAAGAGAACTATATCTCGTAAATTGACCATGACTTTTGACTCAGGTGTCCCTTTTGCGACTTCTTTATACTGTTGGAAAGGTATTTACGAGATCTACAACTTTATAGTTATGTGATTTGAGAAATTATTAATTCATGGTACACTTATTTCAGGTCAGAGGAGTTAGCACTAACTCCTTCGAGCAAATCGGAGGAGTTAGTACTAACTCCTCTGAACACAAGAAAACCACCTTTCGTAAAATGGATGTAACTTTTGACTCTTGTGTCCATTTTTTGCATTCTTTATACCGTTGGAAATTTATCTTCTATATATACAACTTCCTAGTTATATGATTGGAGAAATTCCTGATCTATGGTATACTTATTCTTGTATTAATATCTAACACCTTGTTGACAACCTCGAAGAACACCATAATTCGACCGCGAGCAGAGGAACCATGAATCGAACTTAGGGAAGTTTATAAATTATACTTCAATTAATTTATCCTCCATTTATTTACATTCAAATGATTATTCTTGATAGTTTATTTGAAGTTACTCTCATCTATTGTATGTTTAATGTTGTTAGGTACTGAGCGAAGCAGGATCACACTCAACATTCTCATGATGGAATCTACAACTAAAGATGATGAAGGAGGGATTACAAAAGATGCAGCAGTGATGGAGGAGAAACAAATAAAATATCGGACTAATGTATGAAGCAGGGATCTAGAAACTCCATGAAGATTGACTGTCAAACTCAAGACAAAGAAGATGACCCCACACCCAAAGACAATCTTCATGATGCGCAAGACACATATGGATGAAATCCACGTCAACCCATGCTAGAAGACAAAAGGCCACCGAGGGAGATGAAAGGCCAAAGGTCTTATTGAACCTCAATAAATACTAGAATATAAACCAAAGAAAGGGATTTTGGCTATTCAAACATTGTACACTTCTGAACTACTTTGGGAATACAATGTCAACTAAAATTGGAGAGTTGTCCTAAGAGTTTTCATGTACTATTGCTGAAACTGTTAATATGGATAAGCCCCCAGGGCCAACTTTTGACTGAGAGAAGGACTTGCGTGTGTTGTTTTTTTCTTGCGAACTATTTCAAGCATAATGTTTGATGTTCATATGGGTTGTAAGAGCATGTTTGTTTATGGACTATTCTGATGCAATATATGTCTTTTTGGAATTTTGTCATTCTTTCTTATATTACATGTCCTAAGCGAATGAGCTGCTAATGTATGTGATATAGTGACTTAGACTATTTTGGTTATATATTCATGTGCATGTATTATCTGACTTTATTTCTTAATTTTAGCTATTTGGGTGAAGCTATTGGTAAAATTAGTTTCATGCCACAACTCATTGACTTACATTAATTCGCTCCTAGCTAGGATAGGTTAGATCAGAATTATATTAGGCCCACATTTATATAGTCTCCATCTACATCTTTCGTTTGCACAACCACTCATCACTCACCCTCATCGATGGACTGAGCCGTAACCAATAGAACCAAACCAACAATGGCTGCCGGGCCAAAATTCAGATGGGTTCCCTATTCCAAACGGTGAGAGGTCTAATTGGGACTTCTTACCTGGGAGAACCCCTTACTGTTGTCAGGATAATTTGGACCTGTCAATAGGTTGGTTGTTTGGTTTCTTATGAAAAGTTCATAAAGTTTTGTGATGAGATGACCCTTCACCGGTGTTTTTCTTCAGGTATACCACATCATTGGATAACTTCTTGACCATTTTAATCACATTGTACACATTAGTTGGTTCTTTACCAGGTGGTTTGGTCAATAATAAGGGTTACAGTCCAAAAATTCCATACCTATGCATACATGGCATTGGCCTTTCCACTTACATATTTTTCCAAAAACACTGCTGAGGCTTCCTCTTAAAAACCTATTTTTTAGAAGATGTATGCACCCTTCTGAACTATAGCTTGCGTACACATGCATGCTTCATACTAGACAACCCATGTACATACATGAGATGCATACTAGACAACCCGCGTTTACCTCCAAAAATTGCAAAAAATATATAATTGCAAGGAATTCAGTGGAGTTTACAGGCTATTGAAGGTTTCCCAACCATTTTACCCATTGTAGCCCATCCCCAAACCGAATAACCATATTTTTCTCATATAAAAGGAGGTCTTAGGGTCTCATTTCAATAACAAGCAAGGGAATAATAAAACTATGCCAAAATCCCTTCCCCTTTCTAGCCCAAGTTTTGCATCCCTTTCTGAGTTTTGGCCTCAACATTCCCCTCAAACCCTTTCTCCTTATACAACCATTTCCCCTTTCCCAAGAGATAAGTTGGTGTGAGAAGTTTTCATGGGATTGGAGCACTTGGAGCCACGATAGAGGAGCCTAGACCTGGTTCGTGGAACATTTTCCGACAAAGGTTGTAATCTTTGTGATCTTCATATTGAATAAAATAGTTCTTTCCTATCCCAATACATTGTGTCTTTATTATTTCATTTGATTTATGCATTTATATCTATATCTGAACATTGAAAGTGATAAGTAGAGATCGTATATCTTGTAGCATTGTTTTCCTAAGATTTTTGCAGGTCAAATTTGGGAGGAGACCCACAATCTAGGAAACTACAAAGGCGAAAGAGGTCTACACCAACTGCAAGGACCTAAGTTACAACTATTGACCTTCTTTCCTCTCTTTTGTCATTCAGTTTAGATAGTTATGGGGTATCTTAGGAATACAACTGTCTTTTAAGGGAAGTTAGTGCTCTGCCTGTACCTCGACCCAGTATAGTAATAGGAAGATTTTCCCCACTAGCAATAAGGGCTTCTTACCAACTTCTTTACTATATTTTGTTCCTGAATTACTACCTAGAGACAAAATTTCCTTCTTTATGTCCTTTTCTTCCTCAAAATTTTCTGCTAGAGTTGTTTTGCCAACTCTTTAAACAAACATGGCTATAGAGGGATGAAAGGAAGAGGTATAGTACTCTACAATCAATGCTTCAATAGGTTCAACATCTGCAAGAAATTTATTGAGGATAGTCGTGAAGCATTGTTTAAAATCTCTTATCTTTTCCTTCTTTTCCATTTTGATGGAAATTATTTCTCTAAGAAGGGTTGCAGGGGTTTTATCTTCCCAAAAATTATTAAGGAAATCTCTCTCAAATGCATCCCAACTACTTATGGAACCGACAGGAAAATATTAATACCACATGGATGCCTTATTTTCAAAGGTGTAGGGAAAAATAATACAAACTATGTCTTCATGTTCCACATTCATAAGTCTGACTGCTAGATAGAAATTATTTATATGGTCTTCCGGGGAACATGACTTTTCAGGGTCGAATCTAGGAAAAATCCTTTCTAGGCATTTGGGAAAGTCATGTAGAAGTCATGGTAGGTTTAAATCTCTTTGTGAAATCCATGTAGGAACACAATTCTTGTTACCAACAATATTGGGATTTCTTCCATTGTCCTTGTTAGATTTAGAATTAGATTCAGAGGCAGAGGTGGAAGGAGTGGAAGCTAAAGCAGTGGGAGGTTTTTGGTCCAAGGACTGTGGTATTTATTGCAAGGTGAACTCAACTAAGTTTTCAATGGATTCAACAAGAACATTGGACTGAGTTATAGGTCAACGGGTAGCTTGTCTTCTGGGCAGTGAAGATGCTATAGGAAAATGGTTGATCTATTTTGCAAGGGAACATGCTATTCGTCAAGATTCATTGACCTTGATGTGTGGAACACCGTACAAGGTTTCAGGCGGAGGCTCAAGGATTATGAAAACTAGGCTATCAAGAGTAAGGGGAGCATCTTTGTAAGAAATATCCAACTCAGGTTTATCCCCTGTAGTAGGAAAGAGGTGAGACTGTGTTTCATGGTGGGTATTGTCAGAAGTTTGGCTACACAAAGATCAAATATTTCTGCTATCCATATGTACAACTTCGACCCTCCTTCTAGCACCAAAAATATGTTGATGTAGGAGAAATGTCCTTCAATAGACAAGGGTACTCCCCTATATGAAGTCCCAATTAGACTTCTCACCATTCAAGATAGGAGTCCCATGTGGATTCTGCCCTAGCAATGAATACTGGTATGAGGGGGGGTATGAGTGGTTGGTGGAATGAAGAAACATAGTGTGTTCAAACATGAGCTATACTAAATTCATGAAATAAAATCTAATCTAACCTATCCTAGCTAGGAGCAACAAATCTATTAAACGAGCATATATTAATGTAACCAATCCCTGCATATAACTCCTACACAGATAGTTGTTATAGGGACAAAGTTTAATAACATATATGCATAAACAAATGCATGCACATAAATTTTTTATTGCAATAACTCATACATGTCTATCTATTCACCATCTTAGAAAATTAATAATAGAGAAGAAAAGATATCGTTAAAGACACAACATTCACATAAGAGAAGTCTATAAAGGAACATTGTAACCTTACATAATTTCACAATAACTAGAATTTCACTAGAAGCAACTCATATAAACAATCATCATAAAAAAATGTTTCCTCTCCATCTAAATGGCCCAAAGGGTTTCTTGCTATTATGATTTAAAAAAAAATAGTTCTCCAAAATTATAGAATTAAAGAGCCCCTTCTAAGTGGGTACTCTTTGGCTTATATAGTTGAATTTGGTAACTGTTTCTTGGGGCTTCTTGAATTCCTAAGTAACAATTACAAACTCTAGATATTCCCTATTCCATTTATTTCTACTTTACAAAAATAAAACTAAAACTTGCGAATTTGAATTTATTTCATGATTCCCCTTTGTTCTTATCTCTAATATATGCTACCCACACTTCATGATAAACGAAAATTGATATTTTTCTACGAAACATCAAATATTCTAATGTAACTTCATAGGTTGTCAAGTTTTGGAATATGATTTTCATGTCCCTTTTTAAGGTATCCAAGAAATATTGAATTCGACTTTGATATTTTGTTGTCTTTATTAGATGTTCATCCATCAGGGCACTGGTTACCCTCTGTGGGATTTCAACAGCTAATTCTCTGGAGTGCATGGCCTTTTCCAGCTCTTCCTATATTTGTTCGTTTGGCTAGGGTTGAACTAGCTCACCAATTTTGTGAAAATGGAATTTGATGGACAGAATAATGGATGCCCTATGGAGGCTTGCACATATAACAAGGGAATTCTTTAAATCCCTTTCCATGTTTCCTCCTATTCGTTGAAATTTGGAAAGGGTAGCATCATTCAATTCACTTTCCTAGCCAGTCATTGTTGGGAGGATTTTTGGGGCATCCATTTTTTCCTCTATCCATTTCTTCATATCGTCCAACCCTGCTCTTAATATCCCAAGGTCTCGGTTTTGTCTACTTGTGCTAGGATTTGAGAGGCCTTCTTCTAAAACTCCTGCACTCCAATATACATTTCTTTGGCCAAGTTATGGAGTTGTTTCCTCACCTATTTGGTGCTTATCCTAAGATCCTAGATGTTGGTTCTGTCACCCTTGTATAATTTTGCCTCTTCTTCCAGGGTCCTAACTCTTTTTTTATACTCTTCAATCTCCTGATCATATTCTTGAGATTTTGCTTAGACACCCGAGTGAAGGGCACACCAATAGAAGTGATGGCCAAGGGATCATCCTTGATATTTTCGACCACAACTTTTTTTGTGGTAGTTGAAAGTGGAGCCACTATGGAGATACATAATCTTTTGATGCTCTCTTGAAATATCTTTCCTAAATATTTGTCAAATCTTAAGGAGTTCAGATTTGCTACTTTTCATGCCTTGGATGGTGTAAAGGTGCCTATTCCCAATTCTACTAATGGAAATTTTCCTCCAGTTAGAGGTGCATATGAAGATGTTCTAGGAATGTCAGTATCCATTTGAATTTTTTCCTTGTGCTTATTCCCGTGTCTTCTTGTTCTCTTCATTTCTTCTCCGTTTCTCGGTTCTTATTGTTCTTTGAGAGATCTTTCTTTATCCCTTTGTTATTCCTCATTTATTTTCCATTCTGCTACTGTTGTTTCTTCTTCTTCTTCCTTTATTTTCTGCTTAGTTGTTGCTTCTTCTTATTTTATTTTCTGCTCAGTTTCTACTCCTGCTTTTGCCTCTCATCTCTTTTGTTCTGCTCGACCTTTGACTTGTTTTCTGCTTCTAGTTTCTTTTTCCTTTATTCTTATACAACTTTGTATTTATTCTCATATTGTCTTTACTTTGTGTTGGGATCTTCCTCCCCTCCTGAAAATCAATTCATCATAGTCCTTTCCCTTCTACGAATTTCTTCTTCTTCCCAGGCTTTGGACTTATAACTCCACCTTTACTTGTAGGTCTGGCAGTGTTTGTTGAGAACTCTCAAGGGGTTGTGCCTGTGGAATCTTTCTTCGTTGAAGTGGAAGGTGGCCATGGTGTCAACCTCAACTTGAGCCTCTTTCATTTATATGCAGGAATAAACACCAACTCAAAGGGGTAGTAATGTCCATATCATCTTTTTGTCTCTGTTCAAGGCTACATCTAACCCCATGTACCCGAGTTTTGTAAGTTATTTATTGTAAAACAAGTTTGTCAGGAATGAACTTGGGGAGTAGGTGAGGGGATTTGGTGGCATCATATACTTTAATGTATTACCATATCCCATTAGGTACCAATCCTGTACCCTACCTAATACAACCAATTCTTTATCAAACATACATGGGCACATAATAATACTTGAAACAAAGGGATAATAAATTTGTTGCAGATCCAATGGTAGCTTGAGTGGTACTTGTGCTCCCAGAGAAATTTACAGTATACATGTATGGGGATATCTCCTGGATTCCAAGCCCAACCCATCTATAGGTAAGCGTGGATCACATACATTGTGTCTAGAAATAATAATCCATGCAAAATCTGGGGTGCTTCCCTTGAGCCATGTGTTTTTCCATTGATATGGACTCTACTAGTGTAGAGGATAAAATATCTGCCTAGCTAAATATCGATCCAGTAGTGGTGATGGAGTGAATGAGAGGCACCCATGACACTTTAAGTTTC
>ML843928.1:9115-20246 GCA_009831015.1 Picea engelmannii | reverse complement strand
CTGCCTTTGCAGCACTTTAGAACCCTTCCCTCTTGTCTTTAAGTCTTCATCCTTTCAAAACCTTGTGCCCTTATCTTGTTTGACTCCATATACCCTAAGGCACTGATCTCTAACCTCCAACGTTGAAGTCCTAGTGTCCAAAAAAAGTCTCAAAACTTTGAATTTTGAAACCCTAACTAACAAACTAACCTAATTAGGGCTGACGTCACAGTTGGTTATCTCATCTTGACGCAACAAATGTTGAATATAGGCAATTAAATGATGATTTGAAGCATTTATTGAGTAGAGTGTTGGTTGGATACATTGTTGGCTTGATCATCTTGATAGTTATTAATGAAATGATGCTTTTGCCATAGCTAATTGATGAAACGTTGACTTCATTGGTATATATTGTTTTACATTGCTTATTAATTGATATCAGACAGTCATATGAAGTACTAACCCACTGAATTGTAGCCTGCATATATTCTCTATTGTTGTCTTGTTCCGGGCAGGTTTTCTCTTTGGGCATACACTTCTTTATTGGCTGATTAGCCGGACTGTCTGACCTTGGTGGTAACCTGTGAAGGGGAAACTTTAACCTTGACTTTATACCTTTGCCTCTTCAAAACCCCAGGTTACCGGGGACGTCTCCCCTGGGTTAACCTCCCTAAACAGAAAGAACCTCCCCATTGAGGTGACATTGGGTGGGGAAGGTTCCTGTTACGCCAGTTTGGTCTCTATCCTTTAGACTTTGATCTAAGCTACAAACTGTGCGATAAAAATCACTTTTTATCATCATATCTTGTAGATATTTGCATTCCGGTTCCAACGAGCTATTACACTAAGGTGTTCCTCCAAGAAACAAGCTCCAAATAGCACCTTCAGTGTAACTAATTAAAATATGCTCAATAATAACCCAAAATTATGGAAATCATCGGAATGCAACGAAACCAAGGACAAGTTGTGTGAAATGGATCCTGATGATGAAATATGATGAATAATGTAAGTCGGGTGTAATGTTCCTGAGCCAAATTTTTTGCTCAGAACACTAACTGTTTATTGTTTGCTATGTTTGTTTATGTGTTTGTAGGTGTACTCATGAAGATGTGCATTTGGACTACTTAATGTTGATTGAGCAATAGATATGAAGCATATAATCATAAACAAGACAAGAGATATAAAGAACACCAGTATAGAACCAACAATGTCAGATCTGACCTTTATTTAGATAGTGAGAAGATCCCGTATACAAGAGATCTGCAGATATGGAAGAAAGCCCCAATAATATCAAAATGGGCTGCCAACCGATACAATAATAATGACAATACAAAGATAAGTGCCTCCCAAAGGTTGCCTGAGAAGAGATCCAAGCCTCCCAAGGCCACCAACAAGCAAGCTCGGACTGAAGATAAGAAGACCACGTCAATACTCTGCAAAACCCGTCCAACTAGCTGAGTTGCGCCCTGCTCTGAATGCTGCTAAACCCTCAAGTTTCGGCCCTCCATTTTCTGACCCCCAAATCCCTCCAAACTCTCCCAGAATGTAGATCGGGCTGAAAGAAACCTCCAGACCAAGTCTCAAGCTGATCTGAGAAGTTCTGCTTCTCCAACTAGGCAACCCCTAAACTAGATTGCGCCCTCCTGGTTTGATTAAGTCAAGGAGAATTCGTTCTCCCCTCTAGGAGCCTCCAAATGCCACCAAAATCTACCAGAATGTAGATTGGGCCAATGCTACCACGATGATGAAGTCTCAAGTCAATCTATGGAGATCTGAGCCACCAAACACTGAAAACCTCTTTCTGCAATGCACCATTCTCTTCTCCAATTCGTGCCAAGCCTCTAGAAATAAACTGCAAGGATAAGCTCCTCCGAAATAGACCAAGAATGATGCCAGGGACCCTACGAAGAGAATCCAGGTGCTACTTTGCCCAAATGCCTTCTCCTTTCTCCAGATCAAATCGATCTCTCCAAGATGGTGCGCCCCCCTAGGTTGCGCACTAGCCTGAAATCTGCCTGTAGAACAAACCTGTAACACTGTAGAATGGTGTGGGAGGATTATTTCACCCCCGGGACCAAGCCTGGATCAAGAAAGGTGGGATCTTCATCATCGAGTTGATCTCTAGGGTTTTAGACTCAAAACCCTCAAAACTGATTGTGCTCAAGAGATCCAATGCAAATAAGAAAATAATCTAGAATGAATAAGAAGTGCACCCTTTCCTTTCCTTTATAGCTCCAGTCTATTCCTCCGTTGAGTTAGTTAACCCCTAGGGTTAACTCTTAACCTAACTCATCTTTTCTTTTCTTTCGTTGAGTTTCCCTTTTTCACACAAAGTCAACTTAACTTTAGAATATTATGTTTTCTGGTTGACTTTGTCCCCAATATGCCTGAGACTCTAGTCTAGTGGGGAAAACTAGACTACTAAGTCTCTCCAACCCTCTTCATCAAGAGGTGGGGGACATTACAGTCTTCCCTGTTAGAAATTGCTTGCCCACAAGCAATTTTGAACTTGTCTCCTGGATCAACTGCTCCCCTTCCCAAGTGGCATCCTCCATAGATAGATTCTCCCACTTGACCAGATATTCTCTGATGCTTCTTTTCCTCATCTTTCTCTCCCCGACTTCAAGTATTTCCTCTTGTATTAGTACCAACTGTCCTTCTTCATCCATAGGTGGCAGTTCCTCTATAGGATTGATATACTTGCCGATGGCCCTCTTCAAACACGAAACATGAAAGACATTATGTATTTTGCTGCCCTGTGGTAGATCCAACTCATATGCCACGGTTCCTACCCTCCTGTTGACTCTGTATGGACCAAAGAAACGAGGTTGGAGCTTCTCTGTGCCACTTCTCTTAATGGATGCCTGTCTATACGGTTGGAGCCTCAAATAAACCAAATCACCGACCTCAAAGGTGTGCTCAACCCTGTGCTTGTCTACCTGTACCTTTTGTTGATTCTGTGCCCTCTGTAGGTGGTCCTTCAATTCTCTGTGGCTGTCCCGACTCTGCTGAATCCAGTCCTGAACCATGGGAGCCCTGCTATCACCGAAGGCGATCTCTACAAATGAGAGAGGGTGATAGCTGTATAAGGCCCTAAATTGCGGCATACCAATGGACATATGATGGGTGGTGTTGTAACAGTATTCCCCCAAGTGAAGCCATTTGACCCATGCTTTCTGCTACCCTGCCACGTAATTCCTGAGGTAGCCTTCAACCCATTTGTTGACTATCTTTGTTTGGCCATCCGTCTGAGGGTGATACCTGGTACTAGGTGTTAGGGCCGTACCCACTAGCCTGAAGAGCTCATGCCGGAAAGTGCTCATGAACCTGCTATACCTGTCACTCACTATGGTTTTGGGTAGCCCATGCAATTTGAAAACTTCTCTGAAGAATAGGTCTGGAACTTGTGTTGCACTGAAATTTGTGGCAATGGCAAAAAGATGTGCAAACTTTGTCAACCTGTACACCACTACAAAAATGCAGTCTTTGCCCTGAACCTTGGGCAACCTTATGATGAAATCCATGGATATGCTTTCCCACTTGTGCTCCGGAATGGGAAGTGGATGTAGTAGTCCTGCTTGATGAGTGTGTTCATCTTTGTTGGCCTGGAAAATGTTGCACTCCTTGATGTGGCTCATCACATCTTCTTTTAAACCCTTCCAAGCAAACCTCTCCCGTACCTGTCTTTATGTCTTGATGAATCCTTGATGCCCTGCTACTGGTGAATCATGGCATGCCTGTAACACCTTGGCCTTGAAGGTTGATTCAGGAACCAAGAAAATTCGGCCCTTGTAGTAAATGATATCATCCATAATTATGAAATTATCATCTAGCACCTGTCCATCCATTACTTCGCAAGGAAATTTGTTCTTCGAATATTCCACCAAGAGGTGGGCCTTCCAATCCACTGAAATATCGGTCATGGCATAAGCTGATGGTCTTCTGGATAAAGCATCTGCTACCATGTTATTTTTCACTTTGACAAATTATATATCAAAGTCATATGCCTGGATTTTGCTCACCCACTTCTGCTGCCTTTCATTCAAGTCCTTCTGATCTAGGAAGTACTTGAGGTTGTTGTGATCTGTCCTCACTACGAATTTTTCCCCAACTAAATACTGCTTGAACTTAGCCAATGCATGCATGATGGCTAACATTTCTTTGTCATAGATGGTATAGAGGAGCTCAGGACCTCTCAACTTTTAGCTTTCATAGACAATAGGGTGCATGTTCTGCTTAAGTACTGCTCCAATGCCTTCCCCTGAGGCATCACACTCTACTGTGAAGGGTTGTGCGAAATCTGGTAGGGCCAATACCGGGCATGTACTCAACACTTTATTCATTTTTTCAAAGGTGGACTGTGCTTCTGGGTTCCATTTGAATGCCCCCTTCTTGGTCAAATCGGTCAAAGGTGCGCAAAGTTGAGAAAAACCTTTGACAAACCTCCTGTAATAGCAACAGAAGCCCAAAAACCCCTTCAACTCTGTGAGTGTCCTAGGTGTGGGCCAGTCAAGGATAGTTTGTATCTTTTCTTGGTGTACCTGTACCCCCTTCACTCCAATGATGTGTCCTAGATAAAGGACCTCTGTCATCCCAAATTCACATTTGGACTCCTTAGCATATAAAGATTGCTCCTCCATGATAGCCAAAATCTGTTCCACATGCTGAAGGTGCTCCTCCCAATTTTTGCTATAGATCAATAAATCATCAAAGAAGACTAATAAGAACTTCCTTAGCTGCTTGTTGAACAAATGATTCATGCATGACTGGAAGGTGGCTGGTGCATTAGTCAGCCCAAAAGGCATGACTAAAAACTCATAGTGTCCATAGTGACACTGAAAAGCAGTCTTGGAGATATCTTTCTCCCTCATTTTTATCTGATGATAGCCGGAGTGCAAGTCAATCTTTGTGAAATATACTGCCCCATGGAGCTCATCTAATAGCCCATCAATCCTTGGGATGGGGTATCTATTTTTGATTGTCTTCTTGTTTAGAGCCCTGTAGTCAATACACATGTGCATCGTCCCATCTTTATTTTTTACTAGCACTACCGAAGATGCAAAGGGACTGGAACTTGGCCTGATGTGGCCCATATCCAACAACTCCTTAATGGCCTTCTCAATTTCGTCTTTGTATTCCCTCCTGTTTCCTCCTCAATTCCCTCCTAGTGGGCTCATGCATCCTACCCCTTCCTTGGTCAAACCCCTTGGGGTGTCTCCCTCCTTGTTTCATAGGAGGTCTTTGATCTCTGCCCCCTTGATTGGGAGGTCTAGGGGTGAATCTTGTCTTTGCTGCCGATCCTAAGTCTCTGGTCTTCCAAATGGCATCATGCAAGTTGGTAGGCTTAAAAGTCTTAACCCAACCCCTCAAGGGTTCCATCAACCCTTCTGTGAAGAGCATCATAAGACTCGCTTGAGACACATCTTGTACCATCATTGCTAGCCTCTGGAACTCTTCTATGTAAGCCTCCGGTGATCCTGTCTATCTGAGATGTGTGAGCTCCCTAAAAGGTAGCTCTGGGTCCCCATGGTCAAATTTGTCAATGAGCCTCTGTGTGAACTCTGTATAGGACATAATCTGATTGTGACCCAATGTGGTCAACCCATGGTACCACCAATCATGAGCCTTGCCATCCAAGTACATGGTGGCAAATTTGATGGCATCCATATCTCTCATGGGGTTAAGATGTAGGTAGGTATCCAGCTTCTGCACCCATGGGTGTGCAGTCACCTTAGCAGATCCATCAAAATAAGGGATTTCTATCTTGCTTGCCCTACGCTCTAGTTCATAGTTGGGCCTTTGATACTGTTTCGGTTTGCCTCGAAATTTGATCCCGCAATACTGATCTAGCATGACTTTCCTTTGAAACCCTGCACTTAAGGCATGATACTCCCTGGCATACTGCTCAAAATTGTCCTCAATCTCATCCTCATAGTTGTGTTGTGGCTGATTATCCAAAAATATAGGTAGATAGGCCCTAGGGATGGTCCTACTGTGTGTTTTCCCTTGGGGTGCACCTCCTCCATAGCTCTGTCCCTCAGTGTGATAATGGGGGCTGTGCTCCTATTGAGGTCTAGTTCCTCCATGAGATCCACTAGCTTCTCTATTGGCATAAACTTCCGGACCCTTCCCTGTATGAGTCATGTGCATTAGGAGTTGCGACAACCTCTCCTGGCTTTCATTCACTTTTCTCAGTCTCTGTCATTTCCACCTGTCCCCTGCACACTGTTTCTTGGTTTTCCTATAGATGATGCACAAGGGTGCTCTGTGTCATGTTTATGGAGTGTTGCAACTCCTTGGCGAACCCAGCCAGAATATGTGGCTCACTGTCTTCACCTGATCCTTCCATTTCTGCCTCTATCTCACCTGTCTGCTTCTTGCGTCTGCCCATGTAAATGCCACTGAAATTCTTCATGCGCGAATCCCCACTGGCTGGGAGGATCAACGCTCTGATACCACTGTAATGTTTTTGAGCCAATTTTTTTGCTCGGAACACTAACTGTTTATTTTTTTCTATGTTTGTTCTTGTGTTTGCAGGTGTACTCCTGAAGATGTGCATTTGGACTACTTAATGTTGATTGAGCAATAGATATGAAGCATATAATCATAAACAAGACAAGAGATATAAAGAACACCAGTATTGAACCAACAATGTCAGATCTGACCTTTATTTAGATAGTAAGAAGATCCCATATACAAGAGATCTGCAGATCTGGAAGAAAGCCCCAATAATATCAAAATGGGTTGCCAGCCGATACAATAATAATGACAATTCAAAGATAAGTGCCTCCCAAAGGCTATCTGAGAAGAGATCCAAGCCTCCCAAGGCCACCAACAAGCAAGCTCGGACTGAAGATAAGAATACCCTACCAATACTTTGCAAAACACCTCCAACTGGTTGAGTTGCGCCCTGCTCTGGATGCTGCTAAACCCTCAAGTTTCGACCCTCCCTTTTCTGACCCCCAAATCCCTCCAACTCTCCCAAAATGTAGATCGGGCTGAAAGAAACCTCCGGACCAAGTCTCAAGCTAATCTGAGAAGTTCTGCTTCTCCAACTAGGCAACCCCTAAACTGGATTGCGCCCTCCTGGTTTGATTAAGTCAAGGAGAATTCATTCTCCACTCTAGGAGCCTCCAAATGCCACCAAAATCTACCAGAATGTAGATCAGGCCAATGCTACCACGATGATGAAATCTCAAGTCAATCTATGGAGATCTGAGCCACCAAACACTGAAAATATCTTTCCGCAATGCGCCCTTCTCTTCTCCAATTCTTGCCAAGCCTCCAGAAATAAACTGCAAGGATAATCTCCTCCGAAATAGATCAAGAATGATGCCAGGGACCCTACGAAGAGAACCCAGGTGCTACTTTGCCCAAATGCCTTCTCCTTTCTCCAGATCGAATCAATCTTTCCAAGATGGTGCGCCCCCTAGATGGAAACCCCCTAGGTTGCGCACTAGCATGAAATCTGCCTGTAGAACAAACCTGCAACACTGTAGAATGGTGTGGGAGGATTATTTCACCCTCGGGACCAAGAATGGATCAAGAAAGGTGGGATCTTTCACCATCGAGTTGATCTCTAGGGTTTTAGACTCAAAACCCTCAAAATTGATTGTGCTCAAGAGCTCCAATGCAAATAAGATAATAATCCAGAATGAATAAGGAGTGCGCCCTGCCCTTTCCTTTATAGCTCCAGTCTATTCCTCCGTTGAGTTAGGTAACCCCTAGAGTTAACTCTTAACCTAACTCATCTTTTCTTTTCTTTTGTTGAGTTACCCTTTTTCACACAAAGTCAACTTAACTTTAGAATATTATGTTTTTTGGTTGACTTTGTCCCCAATATGCCTGAGACTATAGTCTAGTGGGGAAAGCTAGACTACTGAGTCTCTCCAACCCTCTTCATCAAGAGGTGGGGGGAATTACATCGGGCCCTGTTGCCGTCCTTATACACACTTGCAAACGTGAGCCAAGTCCTGCTCACTTAGTGTGTCCTTGGAGGCACAATGCCTAGGTTCAAAGCCCATGCTGTCACTTTGGCTTGAACCTCTTCCGTCTAGGCTCACTCCTAGGGAAGCCAAGGGGGGTAGTCCCTAGTTTCTAGATAAGATGTAGAGTTTACGTTCTAGGAGTTGATTTTAATTTGTTAAGGTTAGGGGGAGCCTATCCTAAGATGCTAAGGCAACAATGCAAGATGCAAGGTTTTAGTATGTCAAGCAAGCCTTTCCCTAGGTCAACTAAGACTAGTGCCTAAGGTTGGGCAAGGGGTCAACTAGATGTTAGGGTGTTTCATTACAATGTGATTACAAGATTGTCAAAAGAATAGTTAATCCACAAGAGTGCTATATACAAGTACTTATAATAAAGAATATTAAAGATACAATGATACAACACAACAAGTTAACCACATACTGTTTTTATGTGTAGGATATAAAGAATATCAAGGAAAGAGCATCAATGACACATCAAAGCCAAGCATGCCCCAATAACACTTACTCTATTGGACTGCCCCTCAATGGCAACGTCAACACAATAAAGATTCACAAGGACACTTAGAAGTTTCATAAATTTGAAGCACAAGTGTTCCACAATGATTAAATCATTTAGTTGATTTTACCCACAAAGCATTACTTGTGTTACGAGATCGAAAGATTGAGTTACAATTATTAAGCCTTAAGATGTATTAGATTAAGCCAAGGTTTGATTACTTAGTGAGTTAAGGGTTCCTTAAGATTGTAAGATTTTAATTACCCTTATTATGTGTTTCACCCAAAACCTCCTCCCTCGGTTGCCAAATAACTGCTAGATGCTCAAGAAGTGACGCAACGAGGCCTACCCTAGCTTCACAGGTCAGCCCGAAAGATTGAGTTTTTACGGAAAGGACGCCGCGCGCCGTGAGACCGTCCCCGGTCTAGCACCTTCCGTTGCCCTCCTCAATCCCCGTTTTAGATGGTGAAGATGGTGGTTTATGATACCCTATTAAGTCTATTAAGTTGGTATATCAATTGGTTAGACTTTTAGGTGTGTTATAGAGTGTTTTAGTTACTTTATGATGCCTTAAAATAGTGATTTATTGCCAAAACCGAAACTTATTCTAGCTTATTAAGTGTGTTGTTTAAGCACAAGAATGAAGCATTTAACACATGTATAGCATGTAAAGAGTAAGTTGAACAACGATTTAGTTTGTCACCATGATTAAAACATTAACATGAAAAGCTTATTGTGAAAGGATACTAATGCACAAGGGCAAGAACAACTTGCCAAGGAAAGGAGAGAAGACTTCAAGCTTATATCACTTATCTTATGTTGTTAAAGCATTAAAGTGAAAAGCATTAAGTGAGAAAGAGAAGCTTGAAAATTTAGAAGTGTACCTACACTATCAACTTATCCAACAATATTTACTTAAGTGTGATGGCAAGTGGCCTTAAGATGTTATAACATGAAAAACAAACCATCTACTAAACCATTAAAGCATAGATCATTTAGTGTGTTGAATTAAAGCATGCAAAACAAGATAGATCTTGAAAGAGCTTATAACATGCAAATAGATCTAAGTAAGTTGATTATGCCCCAAGGGCTTAAGCTAAGGATTAATGTGTGATGTGAAGAGATCTAGATCTAGAGTATTTTAAACCATTAAAGCATTAGACCAATAACACATTACTTATCTTAGCCTTACGATTTTGGGGGTTTTTCTCCCAAGGTGTAGGCAATTATTAACTTAGAAAACGTGAAGAGAAAAGGGAAGGCAAGCCAAATAACTCAATGGCACAAGGTGGAGGAAAGCCAACCGTTGTTGTGCCAATGAGGTTGTGAGGAGAGTAAGCAAGCCAATCAACTATCAAGAAAAAGGCTCACTAACCTCACGTTCTAGGTCAAGGATACTTTAGGAATGAAGAAATTGAAACTTGAACTAACCCTAGGCTACCCTCAGCCCGCACGTGGGAGGTAGGCCGTACCAATCCTCCTCCCAAGCTATGAGCAAGCCAAAATCTACTTAAAAGTGAAGAAACAATGAAAAATAAGCTTGGAAATGAAAATGAGAGGTTGAGATTTGTTACCCACTTGAAGAGAAGGGTCTTGGAGTGTTGTGTGGCTATTTTGGGGCAGCTTAACCCTCTCAACCTGCTGAAAACCTGCAAAAACCAGCAAGCTATGCTTGCTGGAAAAGCTACACACAACCAACAATGTGAAGAAAAAATTATGCTTTTAGGGCAGGAATTTTTCTCCTTAAAAACCAATGATAAAAATAGATTTAAATGACCATCCAACTATGTTAAGCCAGCTGAAATATATATGGAATGATAAGTAATGAAAGAATGAGTAAGAATGAGAAAGAAGGAGTTTATATGTGCTTTAAGGGAGGACTCTTCCTTGACACAATCCCAATAAAGCCCTTGAAGCCAAACCTGCAACACTTGACAAGATAATATGCATACAAAGATAATATGATTGGATATGCTATTAAGATGAAATACTTGCACTCTATCTAGCAAACCCACATATATAGATCTACAAGAATACTCGTTGTTAGATCTACCCAAGTAACTCTTTACCCAAGATCTAATCTATGCAATCATCAAATCAAATATTCACAATGTTACCTCACATGTAGCAAGAGAAAAAATACTTGTTGCTCTTCCAATGATCCTCCAAAGTTTCTCCTTTATTACTCAAAATGGATCTTGGAGAAATACTTGCTCCAAAACCCTAAGAGCCAAAGAATGGAAGATGGACAAGAAAGAGAGAGAGAGAGTGGAAAATCAAGTAGCATAACAATAGCTCAAGATATGGTGAGGAGGGAATGAGAAAAGAGATCTATTTATACTTGGAGAGGCAAACCTACTGTTGACAGCCCATTTAGCACTAGGGAGTCAACTCCATGTGCCATAAAGATATGCATCATCAGATGCAAGTATGTTGAAGACAGTTTGGTTCTACTGGGCATTTTATGCCTCCAACACAGAATTTTGTAAACGAAATTTCCGCACCCCTGCGTGGGTTAATAATGCAATAAGTCTGCATGGATCATAGTTAGGTCAGGTACCTTGGGATGTTTTCATTGGGAGAGTTCTTTTCACCGAGGGTTTTTTATCCTCAGGTTGTCAACTGGGCTTTTTAGCCTGGTTGATTTCCCATGAGTTTTTCCCTCACA
>ML843927.1:50154-75332 GCA_009831015.1 Picea engelmannii | reverse complement strand
AACCAATAGAGAATAGGTGCCATGCCCACAAATTCCTTCCACTAGTTGAACCGATTGCCCAAATGTGCAAGTGGACTAAGATTTATCTAGCACGTGATGAATTAATCAATTCGATCTGTTGGAAGCATAATTGTGCTCTTGCTATCATGTGGAACGAAGATCCTTTATCTTTGATTTATCTTTAGCTTGAATACCTTTTTGTTGAGTTTTAATTCTTTGGTTGGTTGTAGTAAGTAAAGTAACATGCTGATATAATGGCACTGGGGTTGATACATATATGCATATATCAAAATAATAGATTGATTAGAGTTTTGATATATCTTCTTAAAATACCATTACACTGTGATAATAATATCTCATATTTCATTGGGAAGAACCTGGAACACTTTGCACTTACAACCATAATTAACATTATTAATATTTACACACATGAGAATTCAAATTATCTTTTAAAATCCACACCAAACCTTAACTATAAAGAGAAATTAAGATTAATATATAGAAGAGATCAAAAAATACAAGGAATGCATGTCTAGTATGTATAGAGAGGCAAAATGTAGATATATCTATAGGGTATAGGGAGCCAAAAAGATGTAAAAATGGGGGCTCATCAATTACAAATCTTGGTCTAAGATAATGGATTTGGGTAATCCATGATGGATCCATACATAGTCAAATAATTTATGTGTCTGTAGCCTATAGTGGTAATTTTGTATGGGATTAGAATGAAGATTTTGTTGCACTGATCAACAGTGAAAAACAAATAGTCATGTCCTTTTCTAGTCTTTATCAATCCACCATGGAAATTTGTGGACATTCTTCCATGGGTCGACTAGGCAACAAAAATGACATATATAGTCCCAACATCTAATTGCTTGGCTTGATAATTATGCTACAAAGAATGTGCCTTTTGATAAGGGTGCACGCTTCTCTATTGAATCAAACTAAGATTCTCTCTTGTGGAATATACAACTTTTCCATCTTATACATAAGTCTTCCTACTACTAAATAATCAAATTGTCACTTCTAAATTATTACTATTCCTCCATAGAAGGAAAGCATATACTTCTCCAAATCAATGTCACTGGCATATTGGGGCTTGATTACTTCATGGATAGTCAACCACAATTTCATAATTATGCTAACAATGATAATCTTATATACTAGAGGGAAAGACAACATGTCAACAATGTTATTAGTCGCACCTTTCTTGTACTTGATTAGCAAATTAGATTGTTTTAAGAAACCCGTACATTTGAAGTAACTAAACTATTGCAACTTTGTTTGGGTTTGAAAATATTGTGCAAGGGTTTGTGATCTATATGGATGACGGTTTCTTTCCCTTGTAAGTAATTTGTATGTTTCTTCACCACTTGTACCAATGAATATATTTCTTTGTCATATTTTGGTTGGTAGTTAATCATTGCTTATGTGAATGCCTTCAAATGATAGGTTGCCAAATTTCTCCCCAACATATTAAATGATCCCCTGTAGCATAAGTACCTAATGCATTTATTTCAATCTCAAGAAGATTTTGGAAACTGGGGAGGGTTAGGACTAGTGCTTCACAAAATTTCCTCTTCAATTCATGAAAAGCATACTATGCTTTTTTAGTCCACATTAATTTCTTATTCCTAGTTGTAGGGGCATGTAAAGGGTCACAGTGTGAAAACAATGTCACTGCCATGAAGCTCCCTACATTGGTGGATTACCTAGTCTATTCCATTTTAAGATGAGCTCTATATTCATGGGTTCAATTATCATTTCTCCTCTACCTACTACAAATCCAAGATAAACCAATGTCTATTTTGCAAACTCATTGTTGATGAGATTTTTTGTCTAATTGTATTACTTGATCTCCATTAGCTTATTGAGACTCTAGTGATGGAAATAGGTTTTACTTTACTCTTCCAAACAATTAAGAAATCTAAGTAGGGTATTGAGAGTGAAGGAAAGAGAGGAACTTGTGAACTTGTGCTCCTTATTAGATCTTCCAAGGTGGAATGTATGAACAAGAAGAGGAGGTCCTAGCTCCACAAAACCTACATACAAGACAAGCAAAACATCTTTCCTACACTACAAGTTACAAAACCATAGATCTAATTCATAAGGAAATGTAAAAACCCTTCTAATCTCCTTGCAATATTTAATGAGATTAAAGCATCTGTATTCAAACAATAATATCAAATCAACACAAGTAAATGTGGAGGAAGAGATGAAATTCCATTAACAAGTCAAAAGAAGTACATCAACAAAATCCATATATGTGAAGTGATGTGATGGTTGCAAGTCTCTATGCCTTGTAATGTGTTCCTCTTCACGGATCTAATGTGTCTAATGGTCTTCAATATCTCATCAACTGTTTTCTCTTCAAATTTCCATAAGTAAATTGGGCTAATGTAAGGAAGGATGCAAATAGGACAACCTTCTTAATGTCCAAAAACAGAATCACAATAGCCATTATCCAAGACCAATCTCAAAGATCCAAAGGTCAGAATGTCATAAATTTGAATCGTAGGTGAACAAAGATGTGAACCCCATGTGAAGAAGGATCTTTATAGCTATTTTAATCCTTTATAGGATTTTTACATGAAGAATAGATCCACTTTCATGAATAATCCTAAGATATTCATTCTTTGGGTGTACCAAAATGATCAAGATGAACAAAATCAACTCAAGAGGGCATGTTGATAAAATTTGACCTTGTCCAAGGCATGTTTTTCGGTATTGCCTCATCTCCTACACCTTGTGTGCAATTTTCAAGGGAATAGTTGTGTTCATCACCTAAACCAAGGGTTTTAAGTGATTTTCCCAAAGTTCTTAGACAAAATAAGGTTCATCATAAAATGTATAACATTTAAACTTGCATTTTTGGGTTAGAACTACTTGGTACATGCAAGATAAATCCCCATGTTGTCAAGTTCCCCCTAATGTATGAGGTCAGCATAACATCATATGCCCTAAATATATTAAGTTTTTTCTTCATTTTGTTGGATTTTAATGATCCTATGGAGGAAGTCACTAGTCAAAGAGAGGACAAGGAAACCACCTACAATCACAAAAAAGGTAATATAATCATCCTTTCTTTCATGAATCAGGGTTCCTATGCTCATGGCTAGATAGAGTCATATGCATCATATAAATGGATCCATGCCCCCAAAAGGGAGAAACCATACCATAATACACCAATGTGGTACATAATGCAATAAGCAAAATTACATGCCAAAGTACATCAATATCTTAATACACCATCATTGCATCCTCTAAGATTAATGGTACAGTTCCACCAAAGTTATTTGGATAAAAAATAACGAAGATGCATCCCCGATGTTAAAATAGGGGCATGGACATGTGGGAAACTAAAATATTGGCTAAAAATAGCTCCAAATATAGGCTCCTTGTCTTGAAAGGAACCACAAATGCACATGATGTAATGTCTTAGTTTCAACCCTCTGAAATAATTTGAATTTAACCATGTTTAAATGTTTTTTCGTAGATATTTTTATTACTTTGTCTTATTCACATCATGAGGTAGGCATGCCATGGTGATTTGGAATACTTGTAAACATTGCTATTTTGTAGTTAATAAAAGAACCAATATTCACTGAGCATGAGCACCTAAAGGGGATATGGTACCACAAGAAGGGAAAGGGGAGGGGGTTTAAGGGAATTTTTACATGCCTAGAGTCTTATGTCTCTTTTTCTACCCATATTCCCTTTAATGTAACCTTCACTTTTTTATGATATTGAGCCTAGCCAATAGTCTAAATTGGAGATAAGAGAAGTGGGTGAAATCAACTCCTAGATCTAGGAAATCACCTCCTACATTTTTGGAAATGTATCCCCTACATAACTGAAACAAAAATAAGTTGGTTTAGGACTCTTAATTTCCATCTTTGACTCATGCAAATAGGGAAAATTAGAATGGGAGGAGAGATTAATTGCATTGAAGACCTTGGGCCTAGGGTGCATCACTCCTTTATGCCACCCCTCCCAAGTTGTGGTGGAGTGTATCACTATTGTATGAGTACTTTGAAGACCACATTGGAACTCTCATTGGTGTTGGATGTATTCCTTATGTATCGTGTGATATAGATCCACATTGTATTTCCTCGGGGTTATGATCTCTTTTATGACATGGATCCATTGTGTACTTTTTCATGGCCATGATCTTGCATAGCATTTCATAGATCCATCATGTATTGTGTTGGTGACCATACTTTTTCCTACATTTGAGCATGGGTGTACTTGCCTCGAGGATGATCTATATATATGTTTGGCTGACAATTGTTTGAAAGTACTTACTAGTTCCTTGATCTATGAGCTCTTGCATTATGAAACTAATCACCATGAATTTTCCTAGTGTATTTTGGCCATCAGTTCTTCTTCTTACCTCATACATTAGGGGGAATATGTTATACTTGTATTTATACCATTGGCCTTACAAGGATGTTATTAGATCTTATGAGGCTGAAATTACATAAATGAGTAAAATTCTTATAATTTTTTTAGAAGGAAATAATTAATTTTCCACAATTTCATAATTATGAAATAATAATTATTTCACAATTGAGAAAAGCTTATAATTGAGAAGAAACTTTATAATGAGTTGGAAAAATCTCATAATAGGTTGGAAAAATCTCATAATTGAGCATGAAAATTGTGCATGACTTGTAATTTCATAGTTCACATGGCATCAAGCCTATCTATGACTTGTAATTGTTTAGTTCACATGTCAACAAGCCTATATATAACTTATATCCACCTAATTCACACGTCACAAAGTCTATCTCCAAGATCTTCTAAATTCCTATAAGAACATGCCCAATCAAGGAGATGGGGAGATCTAGGGTTTGAGAATCAGTATGTTGGTGGAGAGAAATCTATAGTGGCAAAGGAAGGAAATCTAAGAGCTTAGAGCCAGAAGGTACCTCAATAGTCTAAAGGTAACACATGCTATGTTGTACTTTCTTGTTTTTAATATATAGATTTATGGTGTTTTTCTGCTCCAATTGGTGTGATTTGTGTAATTTCATACTTTATATTGTATATCTAATTTCATCTTGAGAGAAATATATTAGATATGTTTGTGAAGTAGCTTTCTTTCATGCTAATCAATGCTGAGAAGGGCACATGGTGTTGTATGTGTGTGTTGTAAATTGATTGCAGGAGATGGGGTGAAGACTTGGAGTTGCGTTAGCATAGATACAATAGGACAAACACCAAGATTAGGTAGGACCCATTCTCTTCTCTTGTTAGTATAGATCAAACCTACAAACTAGATCTTGAGGAAAATCCATTGTGTATTATCCACAGTCTGTCTCTGACCTTTGTAAGATCAGTGAGAGATCTCACCCATCCATAGGAGAGATTCCTCTACAACAAGGGTCCTAAGGAAAAACAAATGTCAAGCACTATTACTATATGGTACACTTGAGGGTTTTCAAGAATAGTACTTGGTTGAATATTTAATGGTGCTAACAAAGAAGGATACAATATACCCTTAGCCATACTACTCAATTCCTTGGTAAGATAGAGTTATCTCCTCGAGTGTTTTTCTTAGTGTAGTATAGCAACATGACACTTGAGAGGCTTATGTAAGACTAGTTCCAAGTGCACCTAGGAGGTTTTCGGTATACTCGAATTTATGTGGAAGATCGATTCCATAGATACATCATTTCATTGCTTGGTATATTAAACTTACTATCTATCCAATTAAACCTACACACAATGCCATACTCAGTTCTTATATGCCTCATAATTGTCTGCACAGGTGCTCGAAGGTAACAGTGAATGAAATATTATTGGTACAATAACTTCCTATCTCTTCGATTTTGCATGACATGCCAAGTGGATGTTTGATGTGTGCTCATCATAAACCTCAAACATGTCATGGGGAGAGTTGAATGGTGGTCCCCCTATTTATTTCACATACACCTAGATGAAGTCTAGCACCCTGATTTTCCTCCTTGTCTACAAGTGAGTTTTTTCCTTCGTCACGAGACTTTCATAAAAAAAATTGCATCACACTTGCTAGGTTGAATTTCATTGGGAGACTTTGCAATGGATGAATCTAATAATTATTACCAAGTATCTTAACATTGTAGCCACATGGACCCTTTGTCCTTTAATATTAGGAGGCCTTTGAAAAATGATAAGGATTTCACCTTGTTATCACACAAGTTGTAGGTTGGGAAAATCCCGACCCAACGACCAAATGGTGACAACTAAGAGAACACCTACCCACTGTCACCTTAGGCAAGTATTCCCGTCACTTTAGAGATGAAAGAATCACCTCAAGGGGGGAATATTGAGTGACCCTAGAGGGAAATGAGACGGAAAGTGGAAAGATGGAAGTGTAGCCCCTATAGGTCAAGACGCTAAGCACGAAAAGGCTTGAGAAAGAGTCTTGGTGGTATCCAAAGGTTTCCAAGAGGTAAGAGTACCGGTAAAGAGTGATGTACCTGCTCGAGACAAAAGAACAAGTCAAGTATATGCTTATAATGTTAGGTGGACAAGAAATTTAAGCTTTTTGTCCCTAATTGAAGCAATAAACAATGATGTATATCAGCAACAAAAAAGATAATGATCGCTGCAAAATAAATTTTCTCAAAGCTTAGTGAAAGGTACAAGAGACAAGCTAGCAAATTGACTAGTTTAGTTCAAGAAGATAGCATAAACCTTTAGAAACAATGTAAGGCTGTGGTAAAAAACTTCTACAGAAGTAATTATCAGCCTTATTTCTGTAACAAACAAGTTATTACAACAGAGAAAACAACCACCAAAAATCGCAAGTAATCCACCCAAAAAGTGTGCTAGGGTTAGGAGAAAATAGGGGCAAACTTCTAACAATTTTTGATGGTTGAGTTAGGAGTTATTTGAAGATTTGATTTAGGGTTTATATAGCCCTAATGGATTTAGATGAAATGTTATAACAGAAACAATAAATACGTAGAAAATTGAGATTCCCTAGTGGTTCAACTAAGCGTATAAAGCATAGAATTGGTTCCAAATTAGACAATCTCAAAAGAATGATTTTTCACGTTTACCGAGGCAAGTATTTTATATCTCCAATGAAAAATTCAGATTAGTGCCTTTAATGTTTGGGTGAATGGAGTCTTTAATTTTTTTTTGGATCAACAAGGTCCCTAGGCCCAGTGTAAATGCTCTTACTCCCTAGGGTATGCTAATCAAACTAGGGTAAAATCTAGGAGGGTATACACACTCGTATTCCTCCTAGAAACCCTTGCAAAATGACTTGTAAACTTAGAAAATTAGATGAATATTAGTGGAGGGTGTATCCAACATGCTCCTCCTAGGGTTTCAACCAAAAATAACCAAGAAAGAGCAAGAAATAGGTAACAAATGCATATTTTTCCTTACCAATTCCAAGAAAGAGAGAGATCAAACCCTAGTTCACAAAGCAAATTACCATCCAATAGCAAGAAAGAAAGCCTCCAAGAGGTGGGAACCACCTTAGCTCATCCATTCATTAAGAGATTCACCAAAAATCATTTGCAAGAGAGATAAACACCAAGAATCCTCAAGTATAGAGAAAATTTCAGCCAAGTCCTTCTCACAATGGGAGAGCTATGATCTAAATGAGATACAAATGATCTTTATTTATACAAAATTTCTTAAACATAGTTTGTCCACATAATTTAGGGTAAACCACAAGATAAGGGGTCAACAACCCTAACATTTCCCCTTTACAAAATAATATTCTCTAATTCATACTTTTGCACATGAAAGAAACCCTAAAACATGACGTCACCTGCCTTTTGGGAGAATTTTGACACTTTTTAGCAAGTCGTTGAGATTGGAAAAGGGACATTGGGCTTCCAAAAGCCATCTTATAAGGTGTTAGGACCTCTCTCCACTAAATCAAGGTGTCACTCCTCATCAAAGTGTAAAGTGTCATATCACCACCACATCCTATCCCATGTGTGACATCAAGCTCCAAGAAGGTGACATTTTTCCTCTTCCAAGCAAATCATTTGGCATGTAGGGGTTGGGAAAGATCCTCCAAGGCGTCCTCTAGGCCTCCAAAGGCATGTCTCTGTGATCTGGCATGTGGGACCTTGGAATCCAACCTGTGGGATTCAAGTTGTTGATATTATGGTAGCTGCAGAAGGTATTAACCTCCATGTGTAACCTCTAACTAGAATAGAATATTTCGGAAGCCAGAAAAATGATAAACGGATGTGTGAGAACCCTAGAAGACTAGTAGGCTCAATAAAATAAATAATATTAAAGTATTACCCTCCAAAAATAGAAGCAAGAAGGACTATAAATAAGAATCTCTTGAGCTCATTTTGTACATACACACTCATTCAAGATAAGTAGTGCTCAAGTCTAGAGGAAGGAGTGCAACTACAACGATTGCAGTTGGGTATCATTTTGGTCTGTGGTTTTTGGGATTCTCTTTCTGGTGCGCTATATTTGGAGAAAGGTGCGCTCTCTTGGTTATCTATTGGTTCTAGTGCTTCTTCCAGAATCACTCTATCTATCAAAGGTTAAAGTGCTCGGGGGTGGTTGTGTGCCTATGGTTGGGTGACAATATTGTGATATTGTCTATGGTTAAATGAGCACATAAAATATTTTAATAGGTTATGGGCCCACACTATATTCAGAACAATATAACCTCTCGAAGGTAGATTGGCAGTTCTTTGTCAAGCTCGATGTAGCACCAGTTGCAGCTACAACTAGGGTTTTTGATTTTGCAGTTGTAGCAAACCCTAACCTAACTCTTTGGGCACTTTAAGTGAAACTATTTGCATAAATTCTTGGACATTCTAGTGCACCTTAGCCTAGTGCACCCCTTGGTACCTTTAGCTGGAAAAAACTTCAAGGTTGAATTTTTGGGTCAAAGTCAAAGTTTGACTGCTAAAAGTCAGAGGCATTCATGACTTACTCCATGAAGTAAGAGAACTAGCTAGAAGGAGCTTCAAATTTCAAAGCATGGAAGACAAGGATTGACCTCATCCTTTCCAAGAACAAAGTTCTAGATATCGTGAAGGGCAAGATCGTGGACCCACAGTTTGAAGCAAGAAAAGAGAAGGAACCTCAAAATGTTGCAGCAATGGAGAATTTCAAGGACAATGAAATCAATGCCATGAGTATCATTGTGGACTCTGTCAAAGATCACTTGATACCCTACATATCCAATCTTGACTCATCCAAGAAGATGTATGATGCCCTAACTAACCTTTTTGCAGTCATAAATATTGGACAAGTGATGATTCTAAAGAATGAGCTTCGTGACACAAAGATGACTAAGGATGACATTGTAGCCTCGTTCTTTGTGAGTATTTCTCAGTTGGGAGATCAACTACAAGCTAAAGAAGAGGTTCTTCTAGAAAAAGGAACTTGTGAATATAACACTTAATGGTCTTTCTAGATGATGGGATGCATTTTTTGCAAGCATGAACACAAGGAAGGAGTTTCCTACACTCAAAGAACTTTGGACCTGTTACGCACAAGAATAGACAAGGATCAACTCAAAGGGAATATCTCAAAAGGAAGAGGATGCTTAAGCCTATGAAACAAAGTTTAAGAGACATGGAAGTAAGAAAAGATTTGGTTCAAGAAATAAATCCAATCTTAAGAGAGATATGTCAAAGGTACAATGTTTTGGATGTCATGAATATGGCCACTACAAACATCAGTTTCCTAAACTAGCAAAGAAGAGAAAGGAAAACACCATGCGTCAGCTGCCAATGATGAAGAGCCTTCAAAGAAAGCCAAGAATGAAGAAATTGATTTATTCTACTACTCAACTCTTACATGATCTCTTGAAGATGACATGTGGATGATCGATAGTGGAGCTTCAAGACATATGACCGGTGATCATGAAAATATCTCAAGCATGAAGGAAAAGGAAACATCTCATAAAGTGGAACTTGGAAACAATAACTCGTATGCAGTCAAGGGAATTGGAAAAGCTTCTATCAAAATGGAATCATGTAACAATGTTCATATTAGCAATGCTTATATGTTCCTGGTTTGAAAAGGAATTTAGTATCTATTTCTTGCTTGGAAGACAAAGGAGATAGAATATCCTTTGTCGATGGAAAATTACTTGTATGGTCTAAAGATTCAAAAATAGAAGATGCTAGAGTTATTGGTGTTCATGAAGAAAGATTGTATAAACTTCTAGGTCAAGATGCTCAAGATCTTGTACATGATGAACTCAATACTAATGAGTTATGGCATAGAAGGTATGTTCACCTTCATTATCAAGCATTGTCATCTCTAAAGCAGATGGTTGTAGGCATACCAAAACTACAATCGACAATGCATGAAGGTGTTTGTAGAGGATGTGCACTTGGGAAGAATATTAAGAAGCCAATCCCAAGAAGTGAGAATAAACCCAAGGAGATCTTGGATCTGATACACTCATATGTATGTGGTCCTGTTATCGTGCAATTTGTAATTGCCCAAAAGCCAAAGGAAAGTGAATAGTAAATTGTTGTAACATGAGGTTGTCCTATCACTGTCACCTAAACAAGACACCTCTTTCTCTTTAGGGGTAGTACACTAGGGGAGATATCCCTGGTGACCTGGGGGTTTGAGAAGGCTAAGATAAGAGTATCAAGAAAGTCCCACCCCTCTCACAGGTCACTCTGATCAAAAAGTCCCAAAGATTTTAATAAGATGAAGCAAAGTATTACTTAAGTGTACCTGCCCAGAACAAGACAACAAGAAAAACACTATTTGCAAGTACCAATTTATGTTAGTGCTTCATAAAACCATTGAATTTGAATAAAAGCATAAGCTCATACAAAAGATGAAGCAACATAAATATTTATAACAACAATGTATGTATAGTAAAGCTTCACAATTATGCCTCAATAAAGCTTCAATGATGACCAAAAATGATAACCTAAAATTGGTAAAATGCCAATATTTGTCAGAAGCAATGAAGGAAATGTAAATTAGTTTTAACACTTGCTTTTAAGATGCTTTTGTTGATGTCATAGATGGTTGTAGCTATATTTTGCAACCAAAGCAATATAGTTAGTAAGTTAGTCTAATCTAAGGTTAGAAATGGTTAGCAAAGATCTTGAAGTAGATGGTTTAAAGGTTGCTTTAGTCAATCAATCACTTGTAAGGTGTGAACTAGTGCCTTTAGGTGAATGGAGTCACTATTGCAGTGGGAATTATTAGGGGAAACAAATGATAATGGATGAGCTAAATACAAGAGGGAGGATGGTTGAGGTATTAGTAGCCTAAGGCCTCAATCATCCAAAACCCTAGAAGGAAAAAGTTTCTAGGAAGTAGGTAACCCTATTCTTTAGATCAAGCTTGAAATAAAACATGAAATATTAATGAAGCAATAGTACTAGAGTGCTACTAAGGTAGGGCTCTAGTATATTCTTCAAGAGAGGTGTCCTCTAGCAAAATCAAGTATGTGAAAAGTTATTGAGAGAAGGACAATAACATGTGCTTTTCTCCTAGGGTTTCACACTAGCTATTTTATAATCTTATAAATGAGCAAGTAAAATATACCATAACCATTCAAAACAAAGAAGGATTAGAGATTTCTACTTACTTCACCAAGAATAATCTAGTCACAAGCCCTAGTTGAAGACTTTCCACCATGAAAATGCAAAAATACACTAATAAAAGCTCCCTCCAAGAGTTGCGCACCACATAGTTCAGCCAATAAGCCTTAAAAGAGGCTGAATTTCAGACCTCACACTTGTGTGAATGAAAGATGATGAATGAAAATGAGAGTTTGATCTCTTATTTATATAATACAAATGACCTTTAATTACATTTTAGGTCAAAAAAGGTCGACATGGCCAATTTTCATCCAAAATCCAGTTTTACATAATATTGATAATAAAACCCCTAATTTCATGTTTTTAGGGTGATGTCATGCCCCTCCTAGGGTGACGTTGGCTCCCCTCTTAGAACACTAGGCTTCCAAAGTGAAACATAGGGGCTCAAAACCCCTCAAGAACTACCACACATGCCAACCAAAGCCGTCCTCATGCTGAATACCCCAATTGGATGACATCAAGGCTATGAATGATGTCATCAAGGGCCTTCAAGGGCCAACGTCATGGTGGGAGGGAAAGACCCCGCTAGGTCCAGGGCTGCCAAAGTGCCTCTGGTGGGATGTCCTCCCTTTTCTCTGGTGCAAACCTCCAGTATCCCTCTTCCCATGGCTGGGGTCTCAACATTCATCTAGTGGGAATTTATCCCTATAGAGGTCCGACCTAATCATCTCCCCATATGTACCTATCCATCGAGCATGGTCCTGCATCAATAACAAGTACGCACTCCATGGTCTCATAAGCCACAGGGATCATAGCAATGTCAATCACATCTAATAATCAAGTTACCCAAACATGTGCATAAACCCCCCTTTTCCCAGACAAGTGCTCAAAGACATTATGTTATTCTACAAGCTAGGTTTGGAGAGGGTTTCAGGATGTCCTATCAGGCTAATTCTCCTTAGGTGTGGAGTGTTTCCAGGTGAAGACCAATCAAGGTCATGTAAATGCATGAGATGGTGTGAGGGATGTTTGGGCAAGGGGTGCAGTGATAACAGGGAAATGTAGGTCCTACCTGTGGGTGCCTTTATAGAGGGTGAGATGTACCTTGTCATGGATGCAATTGTTTCTTATCCCAGTCAATGCCTTTTTACTCTTTGTTTTATTTCTTTTTCTTTCAAAAGAATAGATGGAGGACACTGCCCTGGCGTGGTGACCAGTGGTGACAACGTTACCCACAAGCATTTCATGGAGATGAGAAGGTTGGCTTGTGATGAGACCCCCTTTCTCTTGGCTATGCCACCAAGAGCCACTACCCTAGCATGGTAGCCAGATAAATAATAGTGTCATACCGCTACATGCCCATCGACCTAATAGGATGACTCATGATGAGACCCCCTATCCACCAACTAAGTCTTGAGTTTTATTTTGTTTCATGGATCCCCCCTTTTTCTTGCTGAGAAGCCTTTTATTGCTTTCTCGAGGATCCCTGGGAAAAGAATCTAAAGGTCTGATCTTGGCTTTTAACTTTTGCTAGATACTTTTACCCTCTGGGCCTTTAGCCCCTTCTTCCCACAAGGCAAGGTAAAACCCTTACCAGCCTGGAAAACCCAATGCCCGAACCAATGTAGGGGATAGATGAGAGGGAAAACGATGAAAAGTGATAAGTATGGAAGGAATGGATGATGACCTTTCATAGACCCACCCAGTGACAACTCATCCACAAGGGAACCAACTTGTTAGGGCACTTTGTCAGTCCCCCAAGTATGGGAAAGTTAAAAGGCATAATGTCCAAGCAAACATCATGAAGCAAAAGAGAATTAAATACACATATTCAAATTTTTTGAGAATCGGAGTGACACATACCATGATACCCGGACTCATTACCTCATGGATCAAGACCCACTGCTACTTCAGAACCAGGTCGATGGGATGGATGTTGTTGCTACTGATAGATGGGAGGTGTTGAAGAAAGGATGGGCCCTCCAAGGCCAAGCTCAGGTCAATATGGCTCTTGGTACTCCATGTCTAGGGCATGTGGGCCTTGAGACATAATCTCCTTAGGTATCCCTAGGATAGGGGATAACATATCCTATGCTAGTGAAGTATCTAGGAGGCTCTCTTTACTATGTGACGTTCATAGATGAATTCTCAACAAAGAGTTGGATGTACCTGTTAAAGACGAAAGATGAATTATTTGGAAAGTTCCAACAATGCAAAGCTAAAGTGGAAAACTTGACAGATAAGAAGATCAAGATGCTAAGATATGATAATGGAGGAGAATACACCTCTAAAGAGATCATTTCCTTTTGCAAATTAGTCGAGATTAGGAGGGAGCTAATTGTCCCACATAATCCTCAACAAAATGGTGTGGCAAAAAGAAATAATCAATCCATTGAAGAATCTGTTAAGGCAATGATGAATGACCAGAATCTATCCATGTTTCTATAGGGAGAAGCAACTATGACAGACGTATATGTTTAGAATATAAGTTCTCATCGTATATTGAAGAACATGACTCTGGAAGAAGCCTTCTTCGGAAATAAGCCAAGTGTGGAACACTTAAGGTTCTTTGGTTGTCTTGTCTATATTCATGTTCCCAAGGAAAAAAGGAAGAAGTTGGAACCTTCAGGAAAGAAGGGCATATTTGTTGGATACAGTGAGACATCAAAAGCTTACATAATCTATGTCCCAGATCAAAAGAAGATTGAAATCAGTAGGGACGTGAATTTTGATGAGAATATTTCCTTCAAGAAATCTATAGAATGTTCCACAGACTCCAATGATGAAGAGGAACATGAAGATCCCAAGGAAGAAATTACATGTTCTCCAAAACATCCCAATGAAGAACCAGACCAACCACTTGAACTTGTAGAACCAATTGTTGTACCTAAAAACAAAAAATGACCAGCATGGCTAGAATCCACCTTACAAGAAGCAAAAAGACATAAAGCTCCTAGTGGCACCTTTAGGGAGAGCAAGTGGCCCAAAAGGTTATCTAGTTATGCGACACTCATGACAAGTATTGTCAATGCAGAACCTTCCACCTTTGAAGACGCAGTCGAGAAGAAAGAATGGAAGGAAGCTATGATGGAAGTCAACCAATCCATCATCAAAAATGATGTATAGGAAATTGTGCCTAGACCTGAAGGAAACTATGTAGTCACCTCAAAATGGGTTTACAAGATAAAGTATGCAGTAGATGAGAGTATCGATAAATACAAGGCAAGATTCATGGCTAGAGGCTTCTCCCAGTAGAAGGGAGAAGACTATGATGAGAAGTTTGCTCCGATTTCCAAATACACATATATTAGAGCCATCATATCTCTTGCAACATCCGTGGGTTGGAGTTTACATTAGATGGATGTAAAGACCATGTTTCTCGATGAAGTAATTGAGGAAGAGTATACATAGAGAAACCTCAAGGTTTTGAGGTAGGAGAAACCCATGTATGCAGATTGAAGAAGGCCTTGTATGGATTCAAGCAAGCTCCAAGAGCTTAGTATGCACAAATTGACAGTTACTTGATGAGACTTGGATTTTCCAAGAGCTATGTGGATCCAAACCTTTATTAAAAGATCGTGAATCATGATGCATCTGTGATCGTGCTACTATATGTTGATGATTTGTTTCTGACAGGTGCAAAGCCTCTCATTATTCAATGTAAGAGGGAGTTATCCCATAAATTCGATATGAAGGATCTTGATCTCATGCATAATTATTTGGGACTAGAAGTATGGTAGAAGCATGGTGAAATCTTCTCGGGGAAAGGGAAGTATGTTGTAAAGATCCTTGAGAAGTTTTGGATGATGGATTGCAAATCCATGGAAACTCCCATGGTGACAAATATGAAGAAGTTCAAAGAATTTGATTATGATCCAGTAGACTCGTCCCTGTACCGGAAATTGATTGGATCATTGATGTATTTTGTGAATACCCAACCATACATTTTCTTTTCTGTGAACACATTGAGCCAATTCCAGGTGGAACCTAGACATGAGCATTGGATAGTTGCAAAGCACATTTTGAGATATCTTCATGGGACGCTAAAATATGGTTTGAGATATGCCTCAAACAGTGATGTACAACTGCATGGATTTACTTATTCATATTGGGTAGGGAGTGCATATGAAAAACATAGTACTTATTGTGTATGTTTCAGTTTGGGATCTGCTATGATATCATGGACTGGAAGGAAACATAAGTTTGTTTCACTCAACACTACAGAAGCAAAGTATATTGTAACTTGTGATGCTTGTACAGAAGCAATATGGCTCCGTAAGCTGGTTTCTGGACTATTTGATCAGGTGTTGGATTCGACTGTGATATATTGTGATAATCATAGTTGTGTGAAGCTTTCAGAGAACCCCATATTCCATGACAGGTCGAAACACATTGAGATAAAGTACTATTTTATCCATGATAAATTCCAGAAGGGAGAAGTGATTCTCTAGTACATCTCCACCGATGAGAAAACATCTGATATTTTGATAAAGCTTATGTCCAAGATAAATTTTTCATACTTGAGGGACAAAATGGGACTTGTGGAGAAACCCTCCCTTGGTTGAGAGGGAGGAGATGACTTCCTCGGTTGGGAGGGAGTGTTGATATATGGCATCATGGATAGTCAGTGTGCTGGTGGACAAACATTCTCTAGGTGGAGAATGGTCCAAACATAATAAATCGTTGATGGAATGACATTCTCCCTATGGAGAATGGTCCAAGTTGATAGATTGTTGATGTATCATGGACAAACATTTCCAGCAGGAAATGGTCCAGGACAATCATTATTTTAGGACACATGTCCAAATTAGAATAATGGTTTTCCCCCTATGGCATGGCGTCCTAATTAGGGTGGTTGATGTAGGACATTTTCTCTAGGACACATATGGTGGCCAGATTAGAGAATGGTTTGGGACTAACATTCTTCTAGGACGTATGTCCAGATAAGAAGAATGGTCCCTATATCCCATGGCGTGGTTTTCAACATTTGGGAGGACTGACATTCTTCTAGGACGTATGTCCGGATTAGAAGAATGTTCCTTGTAGCCCATGACATGGATTTCAACATCTGTTGAGACAATAATTCTTCCTATGTCACGGGCAGTGACCAGGATAGGAAGAATGGTCCCTATATCACTCTGCCGAGTGAGTGCTTATGCGAGAAACTTTGTTGAGTGCGCTAAGTCCAACACATGACTTATTCAACATCCTGCCCGATTAATCAGATGGAGTATGGCGTTGAGAGATGATGCTGACAATGATACATTTTTTATGCCAGGATGCTATCATATGATACCGATAGTGATGATGATGCTCGTGACTTGATCTATGTGATCATGAGATAGCCTATGTGGCTATGATGATGTTACCTATAGATTGGTCTACAAGACTATGTGAGCCTTGCCCATACCATGTGAAATGGATGGATGTGTTTGAGACCATTACAGTTAATACCTCCCTAGCTAGGAGGGAGTGTTGATATTATGGTAGTTGTGGGAGGTATTAACCTCCAGGTGTAACCTCTAACTAGAATAGAATATTTCAGAAGCCAGAGAAACCCTAAACGGATGCGTGAGAACCCTAGAAGACTAGTCAACTCGTTAAAATAATAATATTAAAGTATTACCCTCTAGAAAGAGACACAAGAAGGACTATAAATAAGAAGCTCTTGAGCTCATTTTGTACACACAAACTCATTCAAGATAAGTAGTGTGCAAGTATAGAGGAAGGAGTGCAACTGCAATGAATGCAGTTGGGTATCGTTTTGGTCTGTGGTTTTTGGGATTCTCTTTCTGGTGCACTATCTTTGGAGAAAGGTGCGCTCTCTTGGTTATCTGTTGGTTCTAGTGCTGCTTCTGGAATCATTCTATCTAACAAAGGTTAAATTTCTTGGGGGTGGTTGTGTGCCATTGGTTGGGTGAAAATATTGTGATATTTTCTATGGTTAAACGAGCACATCAAATATTTTAACACAATCCCCATGGAAGCCCAAGCTAGGCTTGTTCCTCCAAAATTGTCTTCCAGAGGGGTCCTGCAAAGACAAATGGATACGCCCTCCAAGGATATTAAGTCAAAGCATTATGATGAGTAAATCAAATCAATAAAAGAGCCATCTAAGCAAGTACATCTAAACCACCTCATCAAAATAAACTAATGCTCAAAGACCCTATGCAATTTGTCAAGTTTAGGTATGGGAGGGTTGACAGAATGGCCTATTGGGTGAATCATACCTCAATTTTAGGGGTGTGTATCGAGGGGATCTCCTTCTAAGTCACGTGGATGAGGTGTCATGGATTAAGGGAAGAATTTTGGGCATGGGGTTCATGACATACAAGTGGTTGTAGTGTCTCAGTTATGGGTGCCTTTGTAGAGGGTGTGTTGCACCTTCGTTTTCAATGCAACCTTTTTCCAAGCCCATTTGTTTCCTTTTATTCTTTTAGAATGTTTCCAGGTTGAAGCCAAGGTGGGGCTTATACCTATGAATGAAAAATTGTGCCCAGATTGAATCTACCTTGGTCACATCATGCTTCCCCAAGTTGGAAACATGTGTGGGGTTTCTACCTAAGCAATAAAAATAGTGCCCACACATGCTCCTCTCTGGTTGGCATTTCTTATTAGTCATTCTTTTACGGGTCCCATTATTTCATTGTCCTCGAGATCCTTGGGTGAGCATCTAGAAGGTTGATGGTTTGGATTTTATATTTTTCCAGCTACAAGCCTCTGGGTCTTCAACCCCTTCTTCCCACGAAATGAGGGACAACCCCTTCTTGGGTCAGTACACTCGAAAACCCCAAAAGGTGAGGAGATGAGGGGATGAAGTGTGGAAAGTGACAAGTATGGTCATGAATGGCACGATGACTTGTCAAAAGGACCTCACAATAGCATACATATCCCTAAGTGTAATGATATCAAGCCATTATGCAAGGATCATCACGGTTTTGGTGTCTTTTAAATCTTTTTCTAGTTGTGGTATTTTGTCAAACACTTGGATGATCTACTTGTTTACATGTGTTACTTGTAGAATGGCCTCTTGATTTCGGCCTTAGGGTTTATTGATGTGTTTATATGTGTGTTGCAACAAATAACAAGAATATACAATCATGGAACATACCTCAACCATATGCAATATGATAGACAAGCCAAAACATCTCAAATCTGCTTTTATTCATGAAATAGAGAAACCTACTACAATGAAGATGTTGATCTAGAATGCTCAACAAATGGCTAAAAAGATAGACAATAGAAACTGCTACAAAATGATCCAAAGAAGACTACAATAAGCCTCCAAAGGCTGAATATACCATGAATACCAATACAAGAAGATCTAGGCCGTATGAAGTGTCAACCCCCAAGCCGGAAGATGACACGCCTTGCTGAAACTGTCAACCCCTACAATTTCGGCCCTAATGTCAAAGACCTTCAAATTCTACGCTGAAGATGTTGAACGGTGGATCGGGATGAGTAGAATCCCCTCTTGAAATCTCAAGCCAAAATACCTAGGGAAACTCCTCCAAATGTTGAATCCTCCAATGGAGATGCGCCCTCCAAAAATTGTCAAACCCTATAATTTCGGCCCTGATGAAGGAGGCCTCCAAATGCCTTGAAAATTGCTAGAAAGATAGATCGAGACACTGCAAGTCACTATATGAAGTCTCAGGGTCAGATATGAAGTATAACCCCTCCAAACTGAATAGATATGAATCTCCAAAATGTCCTCCTTCTCTTCAATTCGTCCCAATACTCTAGGAAATAATATGTACCATAGAACTCTCTCAAGAGGCACTAGAAATCATGGGCAAGGCCCTACAAGTAAAACCCAAGTGCTCAAATCTCCAAGGGATCCCTCAAACTCCTGCAACGAACCTTCCTTCAATAAATGGTGCGCCCCCTTACTGGAAACCCCCAATGGTGCGCTCTTCTTCTTTTCCTGTGCCTGTGGCTGGTGTAGAACCCTCATGCACTGAGTAGATCTGGAACTAGAATGGTGTGGGAGAGTATTACATATCCGAGACCAATCTTGGGACAATCTAGGTGGAATCTTTCACCACTGAATCGTCCTCTAGGGTTTGTTAAGTCAAAACCCTCAAAACCCCCAAGAGATGGGCTCACTAGCTAAAAGCCAGATATCAAAAGATAATCATACATGAATGAATGAGTGGAGGCCCTTGCCTTTACTTTATACTTTTTGCTCTCCTTGTCCCTCCAAAGTGACTTTCATTTTATTAATAATTAATTAATTAATTAAATCACTTTAATTAATTAATTAACCTTTTTACCTCCGAAAAACACCTTATCTCTCCTTGTGGCTTCCCTAGACACTGAAAGTCACTTCTCACCATCCCATCCTATAGTGTTGCTTCTCCTGATTCCAATGAGCTATTACACTGAGAGGCTCCTCCAAGTAATGTTCCCAAAATGACCTCTTCAGTGAATTCAATTAGCTTATAGCTCAAAATAGTAAAAATCATGGAAGTCGTCGAAATGCAACGGAACCAAATCCAACCTGTGTGGAATGGATCATAATGATGGAATATGATGAGAAATGCAAGCTGGACCTCACAATGCCTCTCAATAACCCCTGTACTCACTATAACATTCATCTGGCTACTTTGGTCATCATAAACCTTTGCACTGTGATGATGTCCCAAAGTGGGGACATTACAGTCCTCCTTGCTAGAAAATTGCTTGTCCTCAAGCAATAACCGAATCCCATTAAGTATAATACCGGGATCCCATGTCCACCTGTGGGATACACAATAGAACCCCTCCAAAGATGAACAATCATACATGTTGCCCCCTGGGTCCCATATCAAGTCATGAACTACTAGCTCCTGGGACGCATAATCCTGAAATACATCAACTCCGGAAGTCTCCTGCATATGACACATGTCCTCATCTCAGAACGAATCCATCCTCCAAGTCTCTACGCAGATCCATATGGCCTCCATCAACTGGCGCTCATGTTGATGCACGAACGAGGTGCTGCAAGACCTTCGTGAGACACCCACAAGCGATCCGCTCCTCTCAATACTGAAGCTCAATGGAAAGTTAGAATAACTTTCCCCTGCAATGGTACACTCTCCCCTATCAGTCAGTGAAATGCTCAATCCTGCAATCTCTGGGTCCCATGCTAACCTTCGTTGAAGATCACCCTGCTGGCCATGTACTACTTTGACCATGATTGTCTACCTCCTGCATACATCCTGAATCCTCCTCTCCTGGGTCCTCCAGCTGAAATACCTATGACAATTGGACCTGTTATCCAAAGACTGTATTAATGAAGATACCTCTGTAGAAGAAGTACCTGTCCAAAAATCTCCATGCCCTATCATGATGATCAAGTGGGAGAAAAGGTCTCACCCCAAAGGACAAGTACCTGTAGGCCCACTCCAAACCAAACCAAGGTGGAGTGTGTGGCTCTCTGGCCCAACCTGGGTCAACATGAACATCCTGCTAACAAAATAGACTACCGGATCCCATGGAAAACTTGGAAGTCTATCACTTCCAATCCCCTCTAACTGCTCCTGTGTGAGACTGGTCACTGTTAGAAGCCCTCTATGCTCACTTGCTATCGCCTGGCCCATGATGCTCTCTATCACACACCAAGTCTCAACTGGCTGCCTATGACGATCGATCTCTACCCGGCTAGATGCCATAAAGATACTCATGTTAGGTGGCCTCGGCCTAGGCACTCCCCATGCCCCTTGCCACTGTCTATCTCTCTTCATGCTGTTGTCCATGATAAAAGTGTCGAGAAAAGGTAACAGAGACATTTGTAGCTGACTGTAGGGCTGAAAAATAACACATGCCTTGGTCAATACCAAGGAATCGACCAAGAGGACGTCTACCTGTACCCCTGATAATTGCTCGCCTGTAGTCCTCACTAAACCCCAATCATTAGGTACAACCAGAAGTAACTCCCCTAACTGCTGGTAAACCAAGCTACATCTCCTATCACCCACGCAACTGCTGAAACAGTGAAGGTGATATCTCATAACCATATGCCGCTGCAAAGGAGTGGCCTCTGCATGCTCCCCTAAGTGTGTCTCCTCCCTGCAAGGCAATACACCCCTCTGAATCCCACCATACATCTCGGCATGTACCTGTGAGCTATCACTAATCACTGTATGCTCCGACATACTCATGTCGTCTCCCGTAGACTCATGCTACATCATAGATCCTGCACATACTGCTGGATCAACCTCTACATGGAGGTCAACCGCTCTCAGAACACAAATGGAAGTGTCCTCCATCAACTGGTGCTCCTCTGCCAGACCACCAACATCCTCCAATGATGTGATTGAATGATGTATCTGGGCATCCACCAAGATAGGTGAAGTGGATCTCTGACGAATCTCCTCAAGGAGCTCATCAATATGTCTAGTGCCTGCCATGATCATAGCCTCACTATCTCTCAACTATGTTGCTAAGTGGTGTGACCCCTGATCACAGTCATGTTGAGGTGCCACCTCATACCCCTCACTGCTAGTGTCAGTCCTGCTAGTGTCAACTCTGGAATACCCAAAAACACCCTTTGCATAAGATAACGTGTTGAACTGTCCACTGTCTACTGTGTTGTTGGGTACCCCTGTATGCCACTGCATCCCATCATTAGATGCTATCTCCCACTGGATCACACTGTATCCTGTATGGGTAGTCGTATCCTCATGTGCACTCAACCTGCTACTATCATCTATGCTTGGATCCCATATAGATGTATCCAGACACGTGCTATGGTCATCCTGACAGCTAAAGAGTGCATCCTTATCCATGCAGTCCGATCTTGGAAGTAAGTGCTCCATCAACCTGTCAGCCTCCGCTAGCTGCTCAACTAATGGAGTCTCCAAAATCTGTGACTCAATCTCCTCATGTTGATCTGTATGTGTAGGGCCAACTGTTTGTATGTCCTATACCTCCTCCTAGATTTGTGGGTCTACCTGTCCATGGTGTGCAACCCTCACACTAGGCTCATCCATCACATCTGACGTGCCACTGATCTCCTCATGTGACGTGGCTATCATGGGTGTCTGAAAGGGTGACAAATGTGTCACGACCCTCATAGGGAGCCCATCAACTCTAGGTGCAAACATGTGTGAATCCTCACTAGTGTCACCACTCTATTGAGGTGCAAGGTCATCAACACCATGTGATATGTTTGTTGAAGTACTGGTGCTATCATCCTGTTTCCCTGACTGTCTATCTACTACACAAGGGTCACTATCCTCCTCAAGTGTGTTAGAATCATCAACCTTTGTGCAAGAGTCACTATCACTAGCCTTTGTGTAAGAGTCACTATCATCACCGGACTGCTCCAAATCCTCATCATCACTATCACAGTGCACCTCAATGATATGCTTCTTACCCTTACCTCTACACCTATGATCTGGTTCCCAAGGCACCTTGCAACTGTAGCAAAGTTGCGTGCTCCTAATGGGTGTGGGGTTTCTTTGTGATTCCCTCCATCTAGCTGCTCTGGCTCTGTTTCCCTCTACTATGCTGGTCCAATATGTTACCTCATCTTCGCTCAAATTGGGGTTTTTCATGGATATAAACTTCTGGAGCGTTATTAGAGCCCCAAGTCTCTCACAAAGGGCATGATATTCCCTTTCACAACTCACCGCTTCGTTATGGAAGATCCCTCAGGCTGGCAGGAGTCTAAGCTCTGATACCACTAAATGATCCCAAGCCATTATGTAATGATCATCACTGTTTTGGTGTCTTTTAAATCTTTTTTTGGTTGTGGTATTTCGTCAAACACTTGGATGATCTACTTGTTTAGATGTGTTACTTGCAGAATGGCCTATTGATTTCGGCCTTAGGGTTTACTGATTTGTTTATATGTGTGTTTCAACAAATAACAACAAGATACAATCATGGAACATACCTCAACCATATGCAATATGATAGACAAGCCAAAACATCTCAAATCTGCGTTTATTCATGAAATAGAGAAACCCGCTACAATGAAGATGCCGATCTGGAATGCTCGACAAATGGATAAGAAGATAGACAATAGAAGTTGCTACAAAATGATCCAAAGAAGACTACAATAAGCCTCCAAAGGATGAATATACCATGAATACCAATACAAGAAGATCTGGGCCGTATGAAGTGTCAACCCCCAAGCTGGAAGATGCCACGCCCTGCTGAAACTGTCAACCCCTACAATTTCGGCCCTACTGTCAAAGACCTCCAAATGCTACGCTGAAGATGTCGAACGGTAGATCAGGATGAGTAGAATCGCCTCTTGAAATCTCAAGCCAAAATACCTAGGGAAACTCCTCCAAATGTTGAATCCTCCAATGGAGATGTGCCCTCCTAAAACTGTCAAACCCTGTAATTTCGGCCCTAATGAAGGAGGCCTCCAAATGCCCTGAAACTTGCTAGAAAGATAGATCGAGACACTGCAAGTCATGTGAAGTCTCAGGGTCAGACCTGAAGTATAACCCCTCCAAACTGAATATATCTGAATCTCCAAAATGTTCTCCTTCTCTTCAATTCGTCCCAATGCTCTAGGAAATAATATGTACCATAGAACTCTCTCAAGAGTCACTAGAAATCATGGCCAAGGCCCTGCAAGTAAAACCCAAGTGCTCAAATCTCCAAGGGATCCCTCAAACTCCTGCAACGAACCTTCCTTCAATAAATGGTGCGCCCCCCTTGCTGGAAACCCCCAATGGTGTGCCCTTCTTCTTTTCCTGTGCCTCTGGCTGGTGTAGAACCCTCCTGCACTGAGTAGATCCAGAACTAGAATGGTGTGTGAGAGTATTGCATCTCTGAGACCAATCTTGGGACAAGCTAGGTGGAATTTTTCACCATTGAATCGTCCTCTAGGGTTTGTTAAGTCAAAACCCTCAAAACCCCCAAGAGATGGGCTCACTAGCTAAAAGCCAGATATCAAAAGATAATCATACATGAATGAATGAGTGGAGGCCCTTGCCTTTCCTTTATACTTTTTGCTCTCCTTGTCCCTCCAAAGTGACTTTCATTTTATTAATATTTAATTAATTAATTAAATCACTTTAATTAATTAATTAACCTTTTTACTTATGAAAAACACCTTATCTCTCCTTGTGGCTTCCCTGGCCACTGAAAGTCACTTCTCACCATCCCATCCTGTAGTGTTGCTTCTCCCGATTCCAATGAGCTATTACACTGAGAATTTCCTCCAAGTAATGTGCCCAAAATGACCTCTTCAGTGAATTCAATTAGCTTATAGCTCAAAATAGTCAAAATCATGGAAATCGTCGGAATGCAACGGAACCAAATCCAACCTGTGTGGAATGGCTCATAATGATGGAATATGATGAGAAATGTAAGTTGGACCCCACAATGCCTCTCAATAACCCCTATACTCGCTATACCATCCATCTGGCTACTCTAGTCATCATAAACCTCTGCACTATGATGATGTCCCAAAGTGGGGACATTACACTAAGGGTGACCCAATTATTAGGGCGCAGTGTCAACCACCAAAGTGAAATAGATAAAATAGCATAATGTCCAAGCATATGTCATATAATCAAATGCAGTAATAGATGCAACAAACTCAAATGCCTCAAATATTGAAATGACACTCACCATAATACCTGACTTGTACCTCATGGAGCAAGACCTAATGTCTTCCGGAGGCCAACTGATGTGATGGATACCATCGTGATCAACCTGGAG
>ML843927.1:14788-32521 GCA_009831015.1 Picea engelmannii | reverse complement strand
AATTTGATTTTCCTTGATCAATGCTTGATATCTAACAATTTGAGAAGGATAGGAATCGTAGAGAAACATTTATGTGTTATCTTTAATGAGAGGTATCCATTTGCTTGCAGATCTATTTGAATCTTTTCCTTTCTTAGCCATACTATTAGTGGTTCTTTTGGGCTTGGATTCAAGCCAGGCCAGTACCAATGTAAACAATCTATTTCCATCTAGAAGACGAGAGTTGATTGAGGCACATCAAGGAGCAGTTGCTGCAGATGATGGGCGTTGTTCTAAAATTGGAAGGGATGTTCTCAGGGAAGGTGGCCATGCTGTGGATGCCACAGTTGCAACTGCTTTGTGTCTGGGCGTGGTAGGCCCAGCATCAAGCGGTCTTGGTGGAGGGGCTTTTATGCTGGTAAGGCTGGCAACTGGTGAAGCGGAAGCTTATGACATGCGAGAGACAGCTCCTGCTTCAGCCTCACAGGTACCCTTCTTCATCTGAGCAAATTCAACAATAGCAATCCTTTTCTCACCAATCTTGTATCCTGGCATGAATAATCCCGCAATCTCTGCCATTTTATATATCACTTGTAATTGATTTCCCTGTGTGTGTGTGTGGATCAGTTCTTGAAAATTTTATAGACAGATTGCAACTCTAGATCTATTTTGTCTGGGGTTGAGAAGTACAGTGCCTGGGGACTTGTGGGGGCTTTTTTAGCACAATTTTGGATTGCTTATACTGGCAGACAATGTTGATTCTCAAAAGGGAATGACAAATTTTGGCTTATAGGGAACTGTAGGTGATCAAATCAAACCACATTTTATGGTGTCAATTCCATTTTATTGCAGAATATGTATGCCAAAAATCCTTCCTCAAAATCAGGTGGCGCTCTTTCAGTAGCTGTTCCTGGCGAGCTTGCAGGCCTGCATCAAGCCTGGTTGAAGTATGGTAGACTTCCGTGGAAGAGACTTGTGCAGCCTGCTATCCATCTTGCAGAACGCTTTACCATCTCCCCTTATCTTGCTTACCAGATTAACTCTTCAAAAGAAGCAATTTTTGCAGACAAAGGGCTTTATAATGTTTTCACATCCAGGGGGAATCTCTTGCAAGTTGGTGACATATGCCATAATTTAAAGCTGGCAAAGACATTAGAAGCTATTGCCAAATTTGGACCAAAGGTCTTTTACAATGGCACTGTTGGAGCCCATCTGGTCAAAGACGTGCAAAGAGCAGGAGGGATTCTTACCTTAAGAGATCTGCAAACTTACAGAGTAAGAGTAGCAAAACCTCTTTCTGCCGACATTATGGGATACAAGATATTAGGCATGCCACCTCCTTCTTCTGGTGGTGCTGGAATGATACTAGTAAGTACACTAAGTTCCATCCTTTTACATGGCAGTAAATAGTAGTTTTAGTCACTTTATTTTGTTCTAATCTTAGTCAAATCTTGGTTTAAATTGCAGGTCCTGAACATTTTTTCAAGCTATGGAGTGCCTTCGGCAGCTGACGGAATAGTAGGCCTACATCGAACAATTGAAGCATTTAAACACATGTTTGCCTTAAGAATGAATCTGGGTGATCCAGAATTTGTGAACATTACAAATGTTTTATCTGATATGCTCTCTCCAAAGTTTGCTGCTGAGCTGAGGAAAACTATATATGATAATATGACCTTCGATCCTAGTCATTATGGTGTCAAGTAAGATATCTTTCCATTTTGATATTTATAATACAGAAATACAATTGTACATGTTGCTTTTTCTGGAGCTTGGATTCTTGGTGATCATTTCATTGCTTTGTAAGCACCGCTGTGCTTTTTCAATTCGCTACTGTTTGTGGTTGTAATGAGACCAACATACCTTTAGGATCACAGTAATGAATGTGGAACTTGCAACATGCATTCAACAAATTTCCATTTGACCACATGCTCATGTCTATTTGGAAGTCTTTTGGGCATTTTGCGATGATAATATTTTGGTTCTTAACATCTTCCATTGTGTAGATTTGGTGATTTGATAAACATACGGTTTTTCGCCGTATGCATCTCCAGTTAAGTTTTATCTATCTAACTTAACCCAACATGAAGTTACTATGTATGCCAAGTCTTTAGGCATAAATTAGAGTTCACGAGGCTGATTCCAACTTCGATTTTCTTTAGGGCCTAGGTTTGGTAGTAATTACAGCTGATTATTGACAACACCATCATTAGATTCCATCTCAAGGCCTTGTTCTGTAGACTGAATCATTTAGGGTAGGGTACTCTTAGCAGGTTTATTATAAGAGTATATATGTTGCAAAATAGCCTCCAGCTGCACTAATTCCTCCTTCATTGCATAGTCACAGAATACTCAAAACTTTCCCCAAAAATACATTGTTTCTTCATTTTTCTCTGCCCCCATATTTATATGGATAATGTCATAGTTGCATTATGAGTCGATGTGTTGATCACAGGGAGGGAAGTCCAAATTCATCGCCCATAAGAATCTTTTTTTCAAGTCTTCTATCATTTATGATTATATTGATCCCTAACCTCAATTTTTCCTCTACCTTGATGTTTTTATGAGATTATTTATTTGGACCTTTTGCATATCTGTATGTTGCTGTCTTTGTGTATTTTTTGTACCATGTACATGTTTTTGCACCAAGAGAAGTGAGATGCTTTTACAGTACAGTTTGATGTGTAATTTTCAGTATGATTCATTGCTATAATCTCTCATGCTTTACATCCTATGATAATACCCTCTACTGGAATCATATTCGATGCTTTGGAGCATCCTTATTTTTTGTTTTTCATTCTATTTGGGTTCAATTTATATTGTCTGTATTAGGAGAAGTCTTTTGGAGATCAGTCATTTCATTTGGAGTTTAGGTCTTCTCAACCGGTCTTTGTTTTTAGGCAAGTGGAGGCTTTCATAGTTCTACATATTCTCATACTTTTCTAGTTTCTGTAATGTTCCTGAGCCAAATTTTTTACTCGGAACACTAACTGTTTACTGTTTGCTATGTTTGTTCATATGTTTGCAGGTGTATCCATAAAGATGTGTATTTGGATTATTTAATGTTAATTGACCAATAGATATGAAGCATACAATCATAAACAAGACAAGAGATATTAGAACACCAATAGAGAACCAACAATGTCAGATCTGACCTTTATTTAGATAGTAAGGAGATCCCGTATACAAGAGAGCTGCAGATCTGGAAGAAAGTCCCAATAATATCAAAATGGGCTGCCAGCCGATACAATAAGAATGACAATACAAGGATAAGTGCCTCCCAAAGGCTGTCTGAGAAGAGATCCAAGCCTCCAAATGCCACTAGCAAGCAAGCTCTGACTGAAGATAGGAGAACCTCGTCAATACACTGCAAAACCTCTCCAACTGGCTGAGTTGCGCCCTGCTCTGGATGCTGCCAAACCCTCAAGTTTTGGCCCTCCCTTTCCTAACCTCCAAATCCCTCCAAACTCTCCCGGAATGTAGATCGGGCTGATAGAAACCTCCGGACCAAGTCTCAAGCTGATCTGATAAATTCTGGTCCTCCAACTAGGCAATCCCTAAACTGGATTGCGCCCCCCCTGGTTTGATGAAGTCAAGGAGGGTACGTTATCCCCTCTAGGAGCCTCCAAATACCACCAAACTCTACCAGAACGTAGATTGGGCCAATGCTACCAAAATGGTGAAGTCTCAAGCCAATCTATGAAGATCTGAGCCTCCAAACACCGAAAACCACTTTCTGCAATGCGCCTTCCTTCTCTCCAATTTGTGCCAAGCTCCCAGAAATAAACTGCAAGGATAAACTCCTTCTGAATAGACCAAGAATGATGCCAGGGACCATACGAAGAGAACCCAGATGCTGCTTTTCCAAAATACCTCCTCCTTCCTCCAGATCGAACCAATATCTCCAAGGTGGTGCGCCACCCTAGCTGGAAACCCCCCTGGGTTACGCCCTAGCCTGGAATCTGCCTGTAGAACTAACCTGCAACACTGTAGAATGGTGTGGGAGGATTATTTCACCTCCGGGACCAAGCTTGGATCAAGAAAGGTGGGATCTTTCACCACCGAGTTGATCTCTAGGGTTTTAGACTCAAAACCCTCAAAACTGATTGTGCTCAAGAGCTCCAATGCAAATAAGATAATAATTCAGAATGAATAAGGAGTGTGTCCTGCCCTTTCCTTTATAGCTCCAATCTATTCCTCCATTGAGTTAGTTTACCCCTAGGATTAACTATTAACCTAACTCATCTTTTCTTTTTCTTTGTTGAGTTACCCTTTTTTTCCCAAAGTCAACCTAACTTTAGAATATTATGTTTTCTGGTTGACTTTGTCCCCAATATGCTTGAGACTATAGTCTAGTGGGGAAAGCTAGACTACTGAGTCTCTCCAACCCTCTTCATCAAGAGGTGGGGGACATTACAGTTTCAATGGAATTAATGATTTTAGTTTGACATGTTTCGAGTGAATAGCGTCTCTCATCATTAGGGCACAACATAATGAGAGAGAATGGGCCTTCAAGACATGCCCCTAAGTAGATCAATGGCTTCATTGAGTCATTGCCATATAGCATCGAGATTTGGAAGCAATCTTGGCTAGTGAAGCAATGGAGTTCTAGTGTCTCATTGCACACTGCTAAGAATGGACCTCCCTCAAACCCTAAAGGCTCAAGCTTTGTGAAAAAATCCTTAGAGGTCTCGGAGATAAAGATTTGTACCTTGTCTCCTAGATGCAAGGCCCTTATTTTTGTAAAAAAGGCATTGATTTGTAAGTTCATGGGCTAGTGGCCAAGTCACTGTGTTATAGATCCATGGATAGAAGAATATTGGTATCAAATGTCCATTGATGAAAACATCCCTCAACTTCTTCCTTTGCGGAAAGGGATACTTCCCATTCCTCTTCAAGTTCAAGGAAGATCGAGATTTTTATCACCCAATCTAGCACCCTTGTGCAAAGACTATCACAAGGTGCAAGATAAGTGTAACCTTTGGAAATATTTGTCACTGTCACCTTAGCAACTACTTCCCTCGTTTTAGTGAAGGATGAAATCCAACACAAGGGAGGCTTCCCTAGCAACCTCAAGGAATCCTATAGAAAGATTGGATCAATTCTACGACCTCCTATCTTGGTCACTCAATTATACCACCACTTAATTCAAGGCTATCTAGGCAATACCATGGTGGTTTAATGAAATAGCTTTCAGATTTGTAAGTATGAAGTATCTTAAACTATTAATGATATTAACTAAGTCAAAGTAAGTCAAGTGATCCGAATTGGATCATTATATTATTTTTCATCTATCTCAATTCTTTTAGAGTGGAAAAAATTGGGGGAATTAGGTTGCAGGGTCATTTTAGTGGCAAGGCCCAATTTGGAAAATTGGGGTCCGAAACCTTCTAGAGCCATTTTGGGGCATTAAATGATGTTTTTTGGGGTTTTGGTGTCTAGAGATTTCAACCACCCCCTTGACGATGTTCTACACTTTGATACCTTTCCAACGGTGCAGAGGGTGCGCCAATCGAATATCGTATGCAAAAGTTATGCTTCCTGCAAGTTGACCTATCATGTTGACCATCATGGTACGAGAGGATGCCACGTCAGCCCCTGCTACTCATGCATATGGGGATAGCTACGTGAATACTTTCAAGAAGATTCTAGAAGGTCCAAAACCTTATCACAATTGAAGGTTGAAGAAGTAAAAAACCTACCCCTAGATGGCTATCAGGCCATGTTAAATACCGGGCCACTAAGAGAAGGGGTTCCATTCTAGGTTATTGTATTTTGTTCCATAGCAGAGCAAAACAATTGGGAGTGGGAAATTAGAGAGCATAATAGATGGGGTTAATGTTTTGTAGCAGCCTAACAGGCCACAGGTCTCAGGTAACTCCATAGAGAGTGCTTTCTCCTTTGTACTTGCTTTATTTCCATACTAGAGAAAAGAGAGCAAAGTAGCCTCACCTTCTAGCTGGGTTTTCTACCGTAAGGGTTTCCCAGAGAAAATATTTGTGTTATTCTGTGGATGGTGTGTGATTTTACTTTATTGTTCTCTATTTTCCAAGAACTGGGAGACCACCATCATGTGTCTACTGCTAAAAATAGAAATTTCTTGCATGTCGCCCGAAAAAGTGCTATCGAGCCTAGAATCATGCAAGGACCATCCCTGTATGCTAAAAAATGCTCTAAACTGTCAAGAGACACACTCAAACCGTGTCTCCTAAAAAGTAGCAACACCTGTTGTATGTAGGCATCTCTCTCAAAATGCATGGGAAACCAAGCTAACCCTAATTCTGAACAAAACAACCACGTACCGATCATATACCTGCCTCTAATGGGAACCAAACTCTTGCTCAACACAAGTGCTAAACTCTGGGAGAATCTCAGAATGCCAGCCAAAATAATGCATGCCGACTCTTAACCCTCAAGATTTTTCCAAGGTGAAAATATAGGGGTTAACAATGGCGACTCAAGGGGACGGGATCCCCTTGTGGGATGTCGAGAACCATATGAATATCTGTGTCTATAACAATACTGCTCTGTGAGAACTCTGTAAGATGTACCAATGATGCTCTGAACAGATATGTACCAAAATGTTACCCTGTAAATGTGTGGAAGGAAAGAAGGCCCTGTAAGCTGACAAAGAAGACCCTGTAAGCTGACTTGTGATACCAAATCCTGTCTAATGGGCCATGGAGTCAAACCAATATAAAACCTCCCACTGATATACTGAAATACAAGGGGTCTCATCCAAATCTGCTACCTGCTACCACCCAATATGTACACTCCTCCCCACGGTAAATGTGTTGATGTCGACACAAGGGAGAGAGTAACTTAATCGGATGTCAATAATGTAAACATCTGTCAAGTGCGAAGGAACACCACCAATAATGACAATGGGTCCTAAGGTATGAGCACAACCTGTCACTATGAAATATGTTCTGAAGTCAAACAATGCAAGGATCATCCAATCAAGACTCAATGATACTCAACCTTGTCGGATTGCGAGATAACCTCCAATGAGGCTACTGGCTACCAAGGTGCTCTACTTCTAGGTCATTCGTAGATAATGTGTCGAAGTTGATACAGGATGAATTGCTAAGAAGAAGAGCAATGCTGTCTCTCTTCCCTCAGCACGAAGTGATAACTCAAGAAAATCAAGACGAAAGAACTGGGTACCATATCCCTATTGTTGGATGAACGGGACGATTGAATCAAAACATAGGACTCAATGATAAGATATGAGGAGACAACGCATAAGATGACTCAAGACACTCCTATGTCTCCTCAAAGCTACCCATCCTAAAGTCTCAATGCTTCGGGAACAATGACAAAACGGGACCCCCATCCATGGTCACACTAATGATAGACACAAAGGCTCAACATGTGAAAGATTTGACATTCAAATTTTAACCCAGGAATAACAATTATGGACAACCATTTATTTAGAAAGGAAAGACACACAAGACTCAACCACATGCTGATATAACAAGGCAAAAAATCAGCGACACCTATGCAAAGGCTGAAGTAAATAACAGAAGGGAAAAGACACTACAAGGAAAATGTAGATTGTTGTCCTAACTACTAAAAATCAGCAAGAAGGAAAAACTAAAACAACAATGCAGAAAGGAAAAACAACTACCCTAGACCCAAAATTTTTTACCTCAAAACTTCCATGGTTAAATCATCATACTCAAAGGACCAATGTACCCATGCAACCAAATGATTAGTTTGACGGGAGAGGTCAACAAAGTCAACCTTCCAAGGGGACCAATCGTGAAATCTCACATGACCCAAAGCTGCCTTGATGCACTTGTTGGTGAAGCCATAACTGAAGGGTGCAAGTTGACTGAAGGCTGGTTGAGACTTAGAACATGGTATTTCAACCGTAACAAGCATGAATGCATGAGAGTCAAAACTCTTGGCATCTACCTGCTGAAATACTTCCATCATTCTGAGCTCAATTGGGTCATGGTGAACTCTGATATCCAAGATCTGATCAATCTCATGATCCTGGAGAACAACCTCGGGATGTGGAATAATAGGCAAAGTGTAAGGGACATCATCCTCTGGTTGGACCAAAAGTGGGTCCTCTTGCTGTAATGGTGTCTAATCAAGCTGTTCCTGGACCATTACTGGGAGAGGAAAGGATGAAATCTCCTATTGACTGATCTCCACTTGGTTAACTTGTAGTTCTCCTCATCATTTTGAAACTTTTCATCCTCTTGAAATATTTCATCTTCAGTAATGGGAGGAACCAATCAACACTCTTGAGTATTCAAATATTCACCTCCATCTTCTTGGAAATCTCTACGTGACTCAAATGGTGCAGCTATTGGTTCTAGATCATCTAAAATTGGGCTATCACCCTCCTGTTCATCTCTAGGAACTTGATATAGTGCAAGTTGCGGTTAATCTTCAATAACAACTTGCTACCCTACTACTAACTCGATATAGAAATAAAACGAAAGATGAAGATGTCGAAGATACACTCACCATAGTGCTCATCAAAAAAGAACTTACCTAAGAATTCATATGCTTATCAACTTCGAGAGGAGTTCTTGGTGAAATGACAGTCTTGTTCCAAGAAAGGTATTTAGGATTTGTTGAAGCTCACAACTAGACCTTGTGAGGGAATCAAAACCGAAATATTTTCTTGTGTAAGTTCCCCATGGAGTCGTCCCTATATCTCGTGGAGTCGCCAGGTGAGTTAGAAAAAAAAATAATCAATTAAAGAAAAAATTCACCCATGTCATTGTTACCAAGGCTGGTGTTTCCTGACAACGGCGCCAATTTGTTAGCAAAAATTTCCACCCTCCAAATTGAGCTGATAGACCTGTTATAACAGCAGTGAAAACTTGGATAATTGGATGAGTAAAGCCCCAAATTGTCACGGGCTAGACCCCTCTCCGTTTGGGCTAGTGCTTGCTAGCCTTAGGGGGGAGTCCCTAGGCACCATGGTTACCTTGCTGCTGTCTTTTAAGACCGATTTTCTGCGTGTAAACCCAAAAAACAACGAGCTTTTCATCTTGGAAAGCGTGTTAAAACTATCCAAAATGATGGGGGAAATATAGTTTTTCACTTGGAGGGATCCTACAAGGCTAGCACAATGAATATAGAATAGAAATAGAACAAAAAACTACTTAAAAGATCAATAAAATCACAATGAACAGTTCAGAAAAATGACAAATTGGATTACAAAATTCACAAAATACCGACAAGAAACAAGGTTAGAACACAAACAATCAAATTCTTTATTGATAGGCTTGCAAGATGGTTGGTTGCACGGTGCACCACAATTGGCAAGTCTACAACCAGTACAATGATTACTTTGCTCAAAGAATGAGTCACTAGACTAAGAGAAAGAGAGAAGAATGAGAACGAAACACTATGTTGTTGCTGCTAAGAACCGACCAATAACCAATGAAGACCATCCAATATAGAGGAGAGGAGTGTGAAGAAAATAGGAGTTACTGCGCATGAGGGAATAAGTGTGAGTGAGAAATTTAGGAATTAATGCGCATGAGGGAATAAGTGTGAGTGAGTAATGCGCATGGGTGAGTTATGAGTGAGAGTGTATGGAGGGTAATTTTAGCTTTCCAACACATGTTGGATTGCTAAATTTAGCCAAGGGATGAGGGAGTTATGAGTTAAAGGGAAACTCTCCCTATTTTTTAGGGATTTCCTAAAATTTATGAATTTTGTGTTTAAAAGCAATTTAGGGAGAATTTTTAGAAATTGGTTACATGGAGAGTGAGAGGAATAGAGTGAGAAAAATTAGGCTTGAGTGGCTAAACTTTCTCTAGACAATGCCACCTCACCCATGTGCCACCTCTTTAGCTTAATTAATTCTCATTTAATACATAATCCTTGGAAAATACGCCCTTGGTCCATGATGCCATGTAGATGCCACATCACCCTGAAACTCTGCCACATGTCGAAATCTGAGCTTGCCACTTGTCACTGCTGGAGATGACGACCACTACTAAAAATAGAAATTTCCAAAAATAGTCATCCGGTCCCAAAAATTTGAAACTTGTCGACACTGACCCAAAATCTCCACAAATGCTCAGAATGACTAGGAGACCACCATCATGTGTCTATTGCTAAAAATAAACTACTAAAAATAGAAAGTCCTCGCATGTCCATGATATTATACTCATTGGATTCGATTTTCCGCAGGGAATCCGAATCCACATTCAGAATCGACATGCAAGCCCTGGTGCTCAACCTGCTAAAAATAGAAATATGTGCCAAATCATCCTGGAAAAGGCCCAAAAGACTTAGAATGTCTCAAGGATCAATAATATGTGCTCAGAATTTGAATCTGGGGCTTGGAGCTCAAACTGCTAAAAATAGAAAGTTCTTGCATGTCGCCTGGAAAAGTGCTATCGGGCCTGGAATCATGCAAGGACCATCCCTGTATGCTCATAACTACTCCAAACTGTCAAGAGACCCACTCAAACCGTGTCTCCTAAAAAGTAGAAACATCTGTTGTATGTAGACATCTCTCTCAAAATGCATGGGAAACCAAGCTAACCCTAATTTTGAACAAAACAACCACATATTGATCATATACCCGCCTCTGATGGGAACCAACCTCTTGCTCAACACAAGTGCTAAACTATGGGAGAATCTCAGAATGCCAACCAAAATAGTGCATGTTGGCTCTTAACCCTCAAGATTTTTCCAAGGTGAAAATCTAGGGGTTAACAGTCTCCAACTGCAACAATTTGCTCTCTCAACTCTACTATATTCATGAGATAGCTTGTCATTGTATCTGTCTTGCTAATGCAGGTAGTGCTGAGCTTGTTCTTTATGAACATTGTTATTGCACAAATTGTATGTTGGGAAAAGCCCAACCCAATCCACAAGAGTGAGACAACTATGGGAGTACCTACCCACTGTTACCTTAGATAGACACTCCCCTTGCTTTAGTGATGATAAATCACCACAAGGGGGGAATCCCAGTGACCCTAGGGGGGTTGGGATGGAAAGTGAGAAGATGACCAATGAAACCCCTATAGGTCAAGCTTGGAAGTGAGAAAAGGCTTGGAAAAGAGTCTTGTTGATGAAGGATGGTTGCCAAAGTTTTCGTACCTGCAAGACAATGTTAAACTTGCCCGGAAAAAGACAAAGGATAGATGGACAAGCCTTTAACCAAAAGGGAACAAGCAAGAAACCTTTCTGTCCAAAATTGCAGCAGAATAGAGATATATATATCAGCAATATAAAATGTTAATAGCTGCAAAATTAACCATGCAAAACACCAAATAATTATTGGGCAATCAAGTACTAAACATGTAGGTAATATCCCAACACTTAGACACAAGTTTTGATGGTGATAGAGGGCTGAAAAATGATGTTATCAACAATGTATCAAGGAAGCCTTATGGCTGTAGAAAACAATTGCTACAACAACAATATCTAACCACTAAAATCAGCAAACAATTCACCCAAACGATAACCAATGACAAGTAGATTAATTATGACAACTTGCAAGCAAATTTTAATGGTAGATTAGTGAGCAATGAAAGAGTTTAAGTGAGTTTTTTTGCAGCCCTAATGGCTGTAGTCTTATCCCCAATTCCTAGGGATAACTAAGGAGATGATATCTAGAGGACCTCAGGTTGCAGAAATGGAGTACCGAGAGACAACTTGACCAACAATGTCCACTTGCACAAACAGAGACCCACCTCGCCACCACATTTCCAGGTTCATCATGACGGTATCCACCACGTCAGCTGGCTTTCGGGAGACATTGGGTCTTGCTCCATGAGGTACAAGCCAGGTATTATGGTACGCGGGTGCGTGGGTTTTTTTTTGGGGGACGAGTCCCCGTGCAACATAGCTTGTATGTCATGAACTCCATGCCCAAGAGTCTTGCCCCCATCCATGTCACCTTGTCCACATGTCTTGGAGAGGGGTCAACTTGGGAAACACTCCTAAACTTGAGGTACGATTCACCCAATAGGTCGCTTTGTCAACCCTCCCATTCTTAAACTTGGAAAATTGGATAGGGTCTTTGAGCACTTGTTTATTTTGATGAGGTGGTTTGGATATACATTCTTAGATGGATCTTTTATTGATTTGATTTACGAATCATGATGCATTTGACTTGAGATCCTTGAAGAGCGCATTCATTGTCTTTGCAGGACCTAGTTGGTGGACAGATTTGGAAGAACAAGCCTAGCTTGGGCTTCCTTGGGGCTTGAAGCTCACGGGTTGGATACCATGGCTTGCACACCAAACAACGATGCTAGATTTTGGAGGCCTAACCATGGGGGACATAACCCAACCTTTAGCCATCTCAAAGATTTTCTCTTGAGGCTAAAACGTCACTTTTGAGGAGGTTGACGTCACCCTAGGGCTAGGGCTTGTGGTAGTGGTGTTGTTGCTTGACACTTGGCATCTTTGGATGGATAGGGGCACCTTGAGGACCCTAGCACTTGAGAGGGAGGCCTTTGGAGGTCCAACGTTTCATCTCCAAGCTCAACGATTTGCTGAAGGTGCGAAAACGTTTCTCTAAAGGGGTGACGTCATACTTCTTTAGGGTTTCTTATGTGCATTTTAGGGTTAAATTTGAATTTTATATTGTAAAGGGGTAAATTAAGGGTTGTTGTCCCCTTACTTTGTGGTTTACCCTAAAATTAAGTGGATAAACACTTGTAATAGGATTTGTATAAATAGAAATCATTTCGTTTCATTTTTACATCATAGCTCTTCCATTGTGAGAAGACTAGTGCTGAAATTTGCGCCCTACTTGGGCATTTTGGTATCTCTCTCTCTCTCGTGCAAATGATTTTTGGTGATTATCTCTTGGTGAATGCTTGAGCTAAGGTGGTGCACACCTCTTGGAGGCTTCTCTTCTTGCTTATGAATGGTAATTTGCTTGGTGAACTAGGGTTTATTCTTGCATCTCTCTTGGAATTGGTAAGGAAAATCTGCTTTTGTTAATTCTTCTTGCTTGTTTCATGGTTATTGTTGGTTGAAACCCTAGGAGGAGTATAAGTGCATACACCCTCCATTAAGCTTCATCTCATTTGCTAGTTTTACAAGTCTTTTATTGCAAGGTTGCCTGGAGGAGTACATGGGTGTACATCCTCCTTGATTTACCTTAGTTTGATTTGCATTCCTCAAGGAGTAAGAGGATTTACACCCCTAGGGATTTTTTTGATCTAACTCATGCTTTCAAGACTCCATTCACCCAAATTTTAAAGGCACTAATCTGAAGTTTGCATTGGAGAAATAAATTGTTTGCTTTGGTAAACAAGATTCAGTGAGATATCGATATTGTTCAAGTTGGAGTTTATTGTTGATGCTTTGAGGTTGCTAAAGCCTCTAGTGCATCATAGTCTACTTAGTTTCCTTGGAGCTATAGCTAAACAAAAGCTACAACCATTAGGGCTGCAGTAAATCACTCTCTTTTTTATTCATAATTTGCTTTTCAACCGTCAAAATTTGCTAGCAAGCCGCCATAACAATCTACTAGTCTTAGCACACTTTTTGGGTGGTTTACTTGTACTTTTTGTGGGTTGAAATTTTCTGTTGTAGCAATAGTTTGCTACAGCCACAAGGATGACAATATATCTCTGCAATACTTGTTTATAACAGCCTTGTTTTGTTGCTAAAGTCTTATGCTTTCATACTTGAGTTATACTAGTACTTGCTAGCTTATCTCTTGCATTATTTACTAGACTTTTAGCATCTTATTTAGCAGCTTTTAACTATCATTTACATGCTGATATATATTTCTGTCGACTGCTGCAAATAGGGACAGCAAGCTTAACTTGCTTGTCCATTGAATTTTTAAGCTTGTATCTTGTCTTTTCTTGTGTCTCGGGCAGGTACAACCATCTTCTGTAGGTACCCAAACTTTTGGAAACCATAAAGCATCTCCAAACGCTCGTTGTCAAGCCACTCTTCACATAGAAACTTGACCTATAGGGGAATCTCTTCATAAGTATGACTTTCCATCTCACATTCCCCCTAGGGTCATTCAGGACTCCCCCCTTGTGTTGGATTCTTCCTTCACTAAAGCGAGGGGAGGGTTTATCTGAGGTGACAGTGGGTAAACTCTCCCACCATTATAGCCATCCATTGGATTTGGTCGGGATTTTCCCAACCTAAAGTTTGCGCGATAACATTTTGGCGTCGTTGCCGGGGACGATTTTGAATTCTCTTCCGAACGCTAACGACACTTTGGCAAGCTTTCCTAAAGCTTTTTCCCCTAGCTTGCCTAGCGACTCCACTTGTGAAAAGTTCCCTTTCCCTTCCCTCCATTTTTTATGAACACCTAATTCACCAGACATGTGGACACGGGACATGGAGGAAACGAAAATACGAGTGTCGGACACGGGCACGAAGACCCCCAGAAACAGRAYAAGGAGGACACGTTATMTCTCTCTCTCTCTCTCTATATATATATATATATAATTATWTATATATTAAATTATGAATTACACATACAAAAATGAAATAATTAATAAAATTGTAAACATTTACATGAATGATGATGATGATACATATTACAAATTCATTATTCAATCATACAATGATACAACTAGTACTACTACTAACTTAGTACTAATATAAATCATGAATCATGATAAATATTAAAATCATAATGGCAAACATTGAAATTTGAAACACACAAGAAATTCAAACCACAAACTGCAATTTTCTCATTAAGTCATCAAAATCAAAATGTGTTGCATAGACACCGACTCCTGAGTCACTGCTATAGGATACAACCTACATCCTAAAGGATACTATAGGTGGGAATGCCAGTGGCAAATATAAAACAAGGTAGAACTAGATACTAGAACCGTAGATGGAAGAATTCCATAGCACAAGACTGTCACTGGTCACTGGTCAATAGTCATCTAGCTCCATGTCATCATCATCAAAATCAAAGTCGTCGCCACTGCTCTCTCCTCCAATCTTTGGTTGCTCTACATGATCATCCAATCCAATCCGTGGAACTGGATCTGCTACTATGGAGGATGACCCCTCAAGAGGAATATCATCCTCAAAAGTGACCGTCTCTAGCACTGGGTCATTAAGATCCATGTTGGCCAATGCCAATGCAACACTTTTGTCCAAACCCATATCATCAGGAAAGACATCCCACATATTTGTCTTTCCCTTCACTCACTCCTCCCTCTGCCTGTAAATAAGATAGAGGTTGGTGTGCACATACACCATTGACTTTTCCCTGGATTGCTCAAGCCTTCTCTTCTTCAAACTGTACAAATTCCCATATGTGATCCAATTCCTCTCACAACAAGAGGATGAAGTAACCTGAGAGAGGATCCTCATGGCTAACTCATGTAGAGGAGGGCATGCTACCCCATGGGTTTCCCACCAAGCATGGGGCTTCTTAGCCCCCCTGTCTCTGAGCACATCATAGCTAGAAAATCTCTCGCTGGTAGTGGAAAAATATATAAAGCCTGCCTCCACCTCATCAAAGGATGCTCTATCCTGATATATCTGACTAAATGCTTCCTTCCTCCCTTCTGAAAGCTCATGATCCATGTGAGGCGGGAATTTGCGTGAAGTCCCACCACTGAGCCACTCACTGTTGTAGTATTTGGGATTCAATGAGTGAGCCAAGCATTGCAAAGATGTGCAGTTCTTATTCCACCTGTTGATAAGAATATCCTATATGGTGGTGAAAAATATCTCTGCCGGTGTCCCATACTCAGGGGACTCATTTTGTAAAATCTTGGTCCTCATGGACTCAATCATGGAATCCCATCCCTCATAAATCTCTCCTAGGATGGGCTTGTCTCTGTTTGCAAATCATATCAAATAGATGATAGGGTCCATGATCTTAATGGTAAGATTTACCCTCTCCCACCAAGCATCATCTAACACTGTATCCTTGACCTTTTTTGAAGAAGCTTGATCCATCTTTCTCCAAAAAGACCAAAACTCTCAAATAACCATGGACCCAAGAGCGGCCTTGACCTCCCTCAACCTCTTAAGCATGATGAATGAGTAGGCAAACCGTGTATCTGCAACCTTCAACAATGATAGTTGTGTGTACTTCTTATAGATTGTGAGGACATTGGTATGGTTTTGTACAAAATTGCGGATATGACGTGCATCCTCAATAAGACTTCTGATCCATATCACATCCGAAGCAATGGATTTAAGTGCTAAATTCAAAGAATGAACAATGCAAGGTGTCCAAAATATTTGTGGATATTTAGCTTCCACAACCATGCCAGCAATCTTGCAAATAGGTGCATTATCTGTAATAATTTGCACACAAGAATCAACACCTACATCTTCAATAACTTTAATGAACAATTCATCCATATATTGTGCATCCTTGTATTTTCCAAGAGCATCCACCGCTTTCAAGAAAACTGGTCCATTCAAGGAAGACACCATGAAGTTGATGAGTGGATGGCGTGCTGCATTTGTCCATTCATCTGAAACAATACTAACACCAGATGAGGGCCAAGTTTCTTTAATAGGCTCTGTTATCGCTCAGTTTGTAGCTTAGGTCAAGTAGCTGAAAAGGTAAAGGTCAAACTAGCGTAACAGGAGCTTCCCCACCCACTGTCACCTCGATGGGGGGCTCTTTCTATTTAGGGTGGCTAAACCCAAGGGAGACGTTCCTGGCAATCTGGGGTTTTGAAAGGCAAAGGTATAAAGGATCAAGGTAAGTTTTCCCTTTCACAGATCACCGCCAAGAAGATAATCAAGATGAAGATAAACCACAGATAAGGCACCTGTTTGCGAGACAAGGCAACAATAAAACTAATACGTGCAACAGTGGTTAGTACTTCATAAATTAATGACTATCAATATTATATATGAGCATATACAACAGTAATTATTGACGAAGTCAATGATTGCAATAATAACTATGGCTTATAATATTACTTCTCAATAAATACAGAATGATATAGCATCCAATAATAATGATCAGTGCTTGAATTAACACAATGCATTAAATATCATTAAATGCTCATATACAAAGGTTGCTGCGTCACTATACTAGGGGTGACGTCAGCCTTGTTCTAGGGTTAGTTTTATAGACAAAGAGATCAACTTTTTGCAAATAGGCCATGTTATCGCACGGTTTGTAGGAAAGGGCCAAGGGCTTTGAAACCGGCGTAACAGGAGCTTCCCCACCCACTGTCACCTCGATGGGGGGCTCTTTCTATTCAGGAGGGCAAGTCCAAGGGAGACGTCCCTAAGGCAATCTGGGTAAATGAAAAGGGTAAGGATAAAGGGACAAGTCAAGGATACCCCTTTCACAGATTGCTGCCCAAGAAAAAGATAGTCACAAAGATATAACCACTGCTGATGCACCTGTTTTGCGAGACAAAACAAAGACAACTAGAATATATGCTTGCAGTGGATTAGTACTTCATTAAAACAAATGACTATCTTCTAATCAATATATGAGCAAAGGAATAATGTTATTATTGACGAAGTCAATGATAGCCAAGCTAAGCAAAGACTTATATTATCTCAATAAAGCATAAGAGACAATTAACATTTAATGTGATCAATTTAAACCATGTATCAAAATATCAATGTAATGTGTCAAATCAAGCTCATATAATAATGCTGCCACGTCACCTATATTGTTTCTGCAACAGGTACGACGTGGGCTAAGTCAAAGAGTCAAATGAGTGACAAAGAGCCAAAACGTTTTGTCAATTAGCTTAGGAATACAAACACTAACTCAATGCCAATCCATAGGGCTGCTAATTACCACAACGTTGCAGGTATGAGCCAACA
>ML843926.1:0-38151 GCA_009831015.1 Picea engelmannii | reverse complement strand
CCAAAGTTGAGGAGACAAGGGAAAAAGTTCCAAGAACAAATTTTGTTTCAAGTTCACCTCCTCAAGAAGGCTATAAAGGTGAAAGTTCAATCCCTCCAGCATGCAAGGCTTGTGTTCAAGATGAATGCAAATGTGTGAAACAAAAGAGTTATGACAGTGATGAGGACAAGAACACTGTTGATGGTCTTCAAAGGAGAGTTTGTAACTCTTCAAATTCACCTCCTCAAAGAGGCGATAACGGTGAATGTTCAAGGTATAATTCTGCTTATCATTTAGTTGCTTTTGATTATGTCAAGCATGATAAATTTGTATGTAAAAATGGAAGAAATAATCCATGTACATATTGTGGTTTATATAACCATCATGTTTCAAAATGTTGGAAAAGATTAACCACTTTCAGGAAACTTTATAAGAAAAGACAACGTGAAAAGAGGATGAAAAAGATTTGCACTCATTGTCAGAAGCGGGGTCATCTCATTGACCAATGTTGGACATTGCATCCAACTACTCATCCACAGCATAAGAAGCAGATGGATAAAGAGATTGGCAGGAATGGAAGTGGAGATTCCATCATCGATGTGAGTCAAGATGATTCACAAGAGGACGATGTTCAGCAGAAAAAGTCACTGTTGAGTTTGCTTGGTAAGAAATGGTTGGATTTCTTGAGCAAGTAAGGCTTGCATTTTTCTGTTGTAAATGCACTTTTCAGCGTTATGGGAAGCATGATAAGTTGCAGCAATTTACACAACTTGTATGATGCAAGTTGCATGTGAATGCAATTCATTTTGAAGGCATTTTTGTTGTTGCATAAAATCTCCAGGAGGATGTAAAATATGGATATGATGTTCACTTGTTACAACCATGTATCTTTTTCATGTTCAGCTCTTATGTACCCACATGTTTTGGGTTATGTACTTATGTTTGTACTGGAAGGAGAGTTGAAGAGTCATGCACATGCATTTGTTTTTGTGTATGTGTAAGCAGTGAACCTGGTGATGGTTCATCATGAATGATTCATGATTGTAACATGATCGTGTATCGTGCATGTTGACTTGTCATTGGGAAGGTTTATATGTTTCAAATGAGTTTCGACTTGTGTCGATGTTGTCTTGACGACTATGTTGTGTCGATCATGTTTTTCGACTTGTGTTTAGTCGATGGTGTTTGTTGACTTGTAAGTTAATTTTGAGTACATCGAGATGCAGGAAAACACCATGTGCTTTGATGAAGTACAAGATGCGCCAGTTTTCTTGAAGAGCAAAACGATTTTGTTGGCATCATTTTTCACTCTTGTATAATTTGTTTTCAAGATTGATGGTTTTCTTGGCTTGTGACAAGATGTCGCAAGAAAGTTTTTGCAGCCATTGGAGAGTTGATTGTGTTGATGTCAAAGAGTTCAAAAGAGGGACTTGATTCTCAGTGGGAAGGTTGGCAGTCTTCCAAGCACAGAGAGAGAAGTGGGTCAGCAACAACCAGAGAACAGTGGTTGAGGGACATAGCCAGTTGCAGTGCAAGGCATGTCCAAGTATTCAGGTGATTGTCGAAAGAACTTTTCAAGTAGAATCAGTTGATATAACTTGAAAGCAGACAGATAATCATAAGCTTTTGTGGGTCCAAAATCCTTTCAGTGGGAAGGTGTGATCAAAATCTGGACCAGGGGTCAAATTTTAGCTAAAAAATCAATGTTCCCAGAATTGCCTCAAAATGAATGGGAGCGTAGCCCTCGTCATCACGAATCTAACGAAATTCGTTTCGTCTCAAACAGACATCGGGAGAGAGAGATATCACGATCTGTCCGAATCGTCAAACAGGTAAAAAAAGGGGACGCTGACTGTGTAGTCCGTACAATCTGTACAGGATGATGTGGCAGAGTCCGTACATGCTGACATGGCAACCGTATGATGACATGACAATTGATGATGTGGCATTTTTATATTGGCATATTTGGGCGAATGGTGCTTCGATACGTGGCATCATTTTGGTTAATGGTAAGGTGCCACGTGGCCCAATCATGGGTTGCCACGTGGCACCCCGGTATTGGCATTTATTTTGTTGTTTAAAAATTGTATGGGGTCCATGGGGGTCGAACTCCAGACGTCCCTTTGGCTCCGTGCGTTAATGGAGTGTGGGCTACCACTAGCCCACACATTGTTGCTTGTTTAATATATGTAAAGCTATATATTTAAGTTTATTTTATATGGTCGTATTGCTATTACATATGGCCACCATATATATGCGATTGTGCGTGGATATAATAAATCCCCCTGTCACGTATGTATTACCATGTGACTTGGTATAATGGTTGGCACGGTTTCAAATTATGGTTTGAATGGTTCAAACGACCCGCCATGTGTCATGGTATGATTGCCTTTGGTTTTAGCCCTTTGCGTTGGTCATATGGAGGACCGCATATGCCCAGGTGCTAGGCGGTTAGGGGTTGGCATGCCCATAACCATCCTACAGTTTGCACCATTGGTATAGTTTCACCCGGTGCTGGGTTTAAACACGTTTTGGAGCGTGTTCTTGGTTGAAGCACACAGAGGTGCATTTTGGCGAACCAGAGCCAGAAAGCTTGAAGGAAGAGAATGGCAGGAGGCCTATCTTTCTCATTTTTTGGCCGAATGAGGTGCTGTAAAAGCCCAGATAGGGGTTTTTGGACGTGATGAATCCATTGACACTATTATCAAGGCCATTTGAAGACTTCTTTTGCAGGTTTTTATCCATTGAAGTTTCATCAAGCTCTAGAGATCTTGAAGCCCTCATTGATTGAGGACATGTTTTGGTGAGCCTATGTTTGTTTTCTGTGATTGAATAATCATGAATGGGTAATTGTTATGCTCTGAACACATTGGGACAGGTTTCAGAGGCTTTTGAGGACTTTTACAGGTGTTTTTTCCAAAGAAAATCTCAGGGAAGCTTATGGCCACATGTAGAAGAGGTCATGCCCGGATGAGCCATGATCCATTTTCAGAGTTTTATTAGTCATTTTTGGGGTTTTTATGTGTTCTGATCTCAATGGTATAGTTTTTTTTTCCATTGGAGTTGAGCATTATCTTGTAAAAGAAATTTTGACTAATTAATCCCAGAGAGTCAAGTCCATTAATGGAGGCTCAAGGAGATGTAGCCCGGAGGGGGGTGAACTCCTTTATCATCTTGTTATTATTGTGAGTTTGATGGTTTATTTGCTGCAAGTTGTGTTGTTGTGTATTTATTTCAAGTACATATTTAACCATTTAAAAGAACATTTCCTCACACCTAAACATTTACAAGAAGATACATAAACTTGGCACATAATTTTATCTTGCATATTTTAACACATGAAGCAAGGTCCTGTAAAGTTTATTTTAATAAAGTTGAGGGTGCTTGCATAGCATAACAAGTCAGAATTCTATTTTCAGATCAGGTACTAATGTATAAACCCTAATATTAGTCAAAGTAATAGTAGGAATAATACTAATATTAATTAATAGTTCTAATACTAATATTAATTAATAGTACTGAGGTATAAACCCTAATATTAATATTAGTATTAAGTTTTGGGTTTATACACTAGTAATTCCCAACATTTCATGGATAGAAAATGGGGTAAACTGTCGACCCTGATTACGAGGCCTCACCATGGGGGAATCAAGAGAGTCGAACCCATGACCAACAACAAGCATGAAACCTCACTTCTATCTCTAGACCAATTGAGCTAACCCTCAAGGCTAATATATAAGGGTTTATACATTAGTAATATTAATTAATATTAGTATTAGAACTATTAATTAATATTAGTATTAAAATTATTATTCATATTAGGGTTAGTACTATTAACTAATATTAGGGTTTTTGTTTAGTTTTTTCTCTTTTTCCTCCTAAGAGCCGACGTATCGGGTTTTCTTTTTCTTTTTCCTTTCATTCTCTGGTATTTATTGATGCTCCTCTCATATTCCTCTTTGGCTTTGTCATGAATATGGATCCTGATATGGTTCCGAAACATTGATAAACAAATGATAATACTGTGGATTTTCCGAACAATGAAGACAACTCATAACATATTATGTTATCAAGGAAGTTAAAGAGATTTCAACTTAGAGTAATTAGAAGGTATTTGTGCATGTGTCATTTGAAATTTGTTCTCACAAAGTTGATGGATAGGTGTGGAGCACTTACTTAGGGATTCCAAGGACACAACTTTTAGTACTCTTGCAACAAAAGTGAGTGGTAAATTGATAGCTCTAAAGGGTATCGAGGCTTGATTGAGGGAGGATAATTGGATCTTGTTGTTGATGGAAGGCTTCCATTTAACCATGAAATTGTATACCATATTTAGGATGTACTCAATCGGTTTCCCAAATTGAGTGTTAATGAGTTAGTGAAGGATTTTGTAGTGAAAAAAAATGACATGATGTTGGTTATCTCTCTGTCCTCCCTTATTTGAAGTGTAATTTCCATTCATAATCTCATAAACAATAAGATTCTAAATAAATAACATTAGAAATTTGCAGATGCTTCATCCTCACCCATATTAGCTACAACAAGGAGTTAAGTAGATACTTCTACTACCTTGGTAGGAAGAAATATTGTAGTTGGATTATTTCTGAGGTTAACTTTTGCAACTCAAAATATTAGAGCTTGTATGAAAATTTTGTATGTAATTGGAAATAAGTAATGTTTTTTACCATTTGCAATCACAGGAATTAGATATTCCTTGCCCCACTCTAGACATAAGACTCAACACAATGAATTGTATCCACAACAATGATTGATTGGAATTAAAACCATTCATTCTAGATAAAAAATGACCTTGTATAAATACAAAGGCAATATGGGATACTTTGAAGTCATTGTGGTTGGAAGAGCATTAGACTTGCCATAACCATTCATGCTTAGATCACTTATTGGTGATAAAATTCCCCATCACAAAGGAAACCAAACACCAAAGCCTTGGATCCAACAAAAAAAAACAATCTAATATGCCTTCAGTATAATAATGAGAAGAGATGTGGTTGTAGAGAAGCTTCACTCTGAAAAGAATAAAGCATAGAATATACAACTTAGAGACCCAATTGACATATTGGATAGTGTTGGAACACATATATATTTCTAAACTTTATACTTTAAATAGATTTCTTTCCCATTTAAAATAAATCAATGCACGCTTGATTCTCACCGTCAATCATGTCTTCCATCTAATAAAACGATCCTAATCTCTTAGGAGCTGCCTACTTGTTAAAGAGTCAAATCACTAAAGAATACTTCAGAGTTTCGAGTTTCATAATTTTGTACTTCAGGCATTTCAACATGTCCCACCTTCAAAGTCATGATACGTGAAAAGCATTCGATCCTAGTCACCATATACATATATAAATTCCTAAGCTTTAACACGTTACTGCGGGAAGTGACCCTTTGGGAAAACAATAGAAGATCTAACTTGCAAATCTACGAAATGGGAAGTCCTGAAATATTAAACCTTAGATAAATAAACTAATCTCAATTAAAGGTAATTAATATCTTCACACACTCAGAGTTCGAATATCCACCATCCATCGCATCCTAAATTCATGAAACCCGAACTCATGAAATGTCTTAAGCATTAAATGGAGTTAATTAAAGATTAAATACAATTAGCGAATAATCAATCACTTCTTGGTTTCGAGCTTTGGAAATCATATATCGAGCTGTTATCTGATACCCTGAGGTCCGATGACCCGAAAAGAGTTAAGGTTAAATATGATTAATTAACAGGTTAAACACTATTAGCTCATGTTAATTTTTCGTTGAATCATAGTTTGGGTAAATTTAAATTTCATCTATGCATATCCCGATCATGAACTACCAAACATTAATGACATTAATAGTTGATCTAGGGAAAATGATTTCAAACAAGATCTCGGATCACCGCCCAAAATATTTTCATTAAGGGAAGTAAACACATTGTTAGTGAAGGTATACACAAATTGATGCACTTAAGGTGAAAAAGATATTGCATTCTGAATTCCATTCGTTCTTTTCACAAAGAAAGCTTAGAAAGATAATAAGTTTTGCGCATTTTCTGTGACAGGTAAAAAAGTTCTAAGTTTATTACTATCATGGCTTCATAGAAAATGGTTAAAGCGGCTGGTGAGAGCTCGATCCAGAACACAGATATCCTTTCAGACATATCGCCGAGAGCTGTGGAGACCATAAGAACTTGGATGCAGGTCTGTGATATCCTACAATATGAGCTGTGCAAATTTCCAGAAGAGTCATATTATGAGGGGACCGAAACTCAGGAGACGAAGCTCAAATACATAGCCCAATCAGAGCTGCATAAGATAGCCACACGACCGAGACTCATGCCATATAACTACATGATAGGCTCGGTCTTAGAGAATGTCGACGTCTCAACCAGGTCCATCCACAATTCACAGAAAGTTGTTGTTGGATATTTTTTACCAGACCATATCAAGGTGATGTACAAGTTGTCCCCAACATTCAAACATAGTTATAATGTCGCTTTCTTAAAGTATTTCAGTGAAGAAGAGTGCCCACAAGGTGTAAATAATTACACTGACTTGATCAAGGATTGGTGGGAACTCTATGAGAAATTCAGAGTAGACACCCATGGCATATACACCACTGCATCCTTAGATGTCCATATGATGTATGTGGCCATGATGCTGTGTAGACTTTTCGGGAAAGAAAACTATGCTCACTTTCTGTTATCATGAGTACCGATCATGCATGAAGTTGCAGAGGGTTTTTCTTTCAATTGGGCCAAGATATTATCAGATAGTTTTGGCAAGTAAATCACTGAATATCAGTCATTGAAATCCAAAGGAAGATCTGCCCCATTTTACATGTCAACATTCCTCATGGATGTCATTTGTTATATGACACCATTTCCTTTGATGGGCTGGAGCTGGACTCCGACCAGCGTCGAACCGATACATTTATATCACTCCAACTTATGGGAGGAGAAAGAGAAGGATTTATTCTATGAAATATGCAACTATGTGGTGCTGCCGATGCATATCGCTATATACGGTTTCCCACCCCCCAGGATTTCAGACCAGATAGTGGCTAACCTAGGAAAAATAGTTGATTGGTACATTGAAGAACACTTCTCTTATATCAGGGTCTTTGGATGTTCTATTCCTCCACATGCCTTACCAATGTTCCTACCAGATTGATTGGTGTGCCGAGAGGTAGCACATCAAACTGTGTTAGGAGGAATCAGTAAAGAGCTCAAGGAAGCACAAAAAAAGGTGTGGCCCACCTTTCCTTTGCAGGTTGGTACTTTTTCACTATTAGATTTCGACCACTGAAAGGTAGAGGCCATGGCCCTAAAGGACATTAAGCTTGTAAACATTGAATTCAAGAAACATGATCCACATAAGGTCATAGGAAATCACATGGATCTATAGAATATGAAAAGACATGAGCATGAAAATTCCCCACAGGATGAGATATTCCGACGGGCAAGATCTTATCAGGAGGTGTTGAGCCGAGTCTAGACTCTGACTCCAAACAAATTAGCCGAGCTACATAATTTTCAGAGGCACCGAAGAAACAACCTACCCAAAGTCTTACAGGGAGAAGTTCCGACATCTCCAGCCACACACAAAGCTAGAAACCAGAATTTAGAAGCAGGAAGTTCCAGTGGGATAAACATTTAGGAAGATTTGGTGAAAATGAAGGTTTTGACACAGAGGGAAAATACTTCACCATCAAATCAACCTGATGATCAAAAGAAGGCTTAGAATGAAGTTTTGATTAAAAAAGGAGAGGATGCATCACTGTCTACACCAGAAAAGACGGCTACTGATACAACAGGGAAACCATAGACCACCCAAATAGGTGACCCTATTATGTCTTTGACCCCTTTATAGATCAGTCAGGGGAACCCAAGCACTAAAGTAGTGTTCATAGAATACCTTACTCCTATTTTAGTCGAAGAGATGCCTCCTTCCGACTTCTTCTTCAACAAGAAGAGGAGAGTTGTAGTAAAAAGAGAAACGCACCAAAAGGAAGGTGCAACTATTAATAAACACATGGTGTTATTGGATGGACAGGCCTTAGAAGAGGCAGACTTCACTATGGAAGTGGAAGGCTCATTGGGAGATTTTGCCACAACAAATCGGTGTTCAGTTGGGAATATGAAGGAACAATTGAAGTAGAAGGACCTGTTGGTAAGTCAGTTGCAATGTCAACTAAAGAAAATGGAACAGAGTGTAAGAGATGAGATGAATAGGGGTTTAGAGAATATTAGAGCCTACGACAGATAGGAAATTCAACAACTCAAATTCAATCTCGATGAAATGCATAAGAATGCACAGGCAAGTAGAGAATGGGAAATTTAGAAGGAGGAGTTGGTAAAACAACTGCAGGTCAAAATAAACTTGAATGAGAAAACAATTGTAGATATGGTGGTTTTCCAAGCCCAAGCATTGGAGGTGCACGAGAAACTGGAAGCAATAAAGAAAATCCTTTTTACTAAGATAGAAGTTGTCCAAAACCATTATCAGGTGGTATACCAATCTTTAAATAACATTGGCCTAAAGGAGAGAGAGGCCATTGCAACTCGAATTTCTTTCCAGAAGGCAGTTGTGTCATAAACAAAAGAGGAAGTAACCATGGTATCTATATTGTCTCTTTCTGAGCAAACTCGAGGCGATATAATACTAAAAACTTGGGAAGCTAAAATAGTTGAAAGTAAAATATTAGCTAAGGAGGTGAAGAAATTTTGTGAAGAAGCATTTCATTCACTCGACAAAGAGTCATTGGGCCTCAAAAAATATAATATCTTTGAATTCCTGGGGCAATTTGACATAGCAAAAAATCAACTTAACTTCAAGAAAAACATGGAAGAGGCTCGGGATGAAATCTTGTAGTTGAAACAAATTGATATTACCCAGATTAATAAATGGATAGTCAATCCTAGTCTGCAGCTACAATCTATATCTTTAGAAGACAGGAGAATGGAAGATAGGTTTCCTCACTTAGAAAATAAGTTATATACTTTTGAGGCAAATGACACAACATAGCCTTCTAGATTGGTGGTACAGTTCGTGGGAAAATGTGTGCAATGTGTTGAGAAAAGGAAAGCCAGTGCATCTGGGAACAAATGAGATGACGTGGGCATATCATATACCCAGATCATGATTAGAGACCAGTTGTTTCTGAGCTGGAGAACAAGAAGAAGAAATGTCTCTGCCAATGTGGCGAAGAGACAGGGGAGATGCAAGTGAAATGTTTCATATTTTACATATTGTAATATTTACTGTTTTCAAATTATGAGAATTACAACTTCTTAGGGTTGATAACATTTTGTATAAATACATAGTCTAAAGACTTAAGATAGGTTGCTTCTTTCCGTATTGTAACTAAGAAAACTCATCCTTTTGTGAGTATTAATACAAGTGCAGATAGGGATTCCAAATTTTGTGCAGTTTGAGTTATGTGCTCCCTTTGTATTCCATATCTCTAGTTTCCTTTATGTCACTCCTTGATAAGTGAGTGGTTGCAATTTAGTATAACATCTACTGTAATCACGTTTTATCGGTTATTTGATAAGCAAGCAATTTTCCTCTGTATTTTCTATTAGTAAATACAAGACCTGCAAGCTACTTGGATCACTGTATCTTATATCCTTTCAAGGGTGCATTCTATATTTTCTTCTGTTGTGAACAAGGTAATATTCATCTGTCATTGATGCCTCATTTTGTTTAGCAATTTTGTAAATTTCTCTCGCATTACTTGATTTTATTACTCGACTCAGACGATGAAACACAACCTCAGTCCTGTTCAGTTATTAATTTCATTTAAGGTTTAATTCTTGTATAATTAACGGAAGAAAAAACACCTTTTAAAACATTACTTGAATTCCTGATGCCTTGACATTACTCTTTGAGGCTTAAGTGTAATCTCAGGAACAACATATTTTTGGCACCGGCTGGGGACAGATAAACGAAGTTATTTTTTCCTGGGAGAACGACATGGTAATTTTCTCTCTTTGATAGTGAACAAAGATTGAATACATTTATAAGGCTAATTTTTATCTTTCACTTAGCGAATCCACTATAGATAAATTGGCGTTCGGTAGAAAGAATACCAAGAAGAACCCAGACAATCAACAGACTACACTTGTATCTGATCCTAAAAGGATATTAAAACCAAGGGGATAGCTCAAGTAGACTGTTGCATCCACAAGTAAGGTTTACCAACCCAAAACTGTGAAAAATAATGCTAAGGTTCCACTTGAACAGTCAACCTTGTAAGAAGGTTACACACAAAGCCACTTCGGAGATACATCAACAGATAAGCTTGTAGTTGAAACCATAAACCCTGAGCTGGTTTTACCTAAGATTAAAGCCAAGATCGATTTGACTTCCTCCTTTACTAGTAAAGGTAAACGATCCCTTTCGATAACCAATTTTATTGATATTCTGTTGGTCCCTGAAGTAAAGGTTTTAGTTCCTGAAAATCTTGAGGACTATATCTCTTACCCTGATTCAACTCCCGTTGGTTCTCCTGTTTATATATCATGTAAATCCGAAGAACCCAGTCCTCATTTACCTTTTCCCCCCTTTTTATATTTTTTGTATCCTAACGGTTAGTTTCTAGAACCTCCTTCACCTCATCCTGAGGCAGTAGAAGGCCCCCTATAAGTTTATGAAAACCCTCTCTTTAACTCCCAAAGTTCATCCCCCCGACATCAAATGGTTGTTGTTGGAGGAGGTGGCATTGGAGGTGGTGCTGGAGGAGGAGGCAGTCAAGGACCACCACCTCCGCCCCTTAGGATATTTTCCAAAATGGTGTCCAGATACGCTCCTTTAGTCCTTCACCCTATCCTTCATGATTTACCATAAAATTATATGAATAACTTACTGAAATTCACAAGAGAGGGAGATTTAACTGCCACAAAGCACATAAACGTTTTTGACAAATTCCCTGATATCCTCAACATTGAGCATGAGGATGTCTATTCAATACTTCTGGTACAAAATTTGGAAGTTCAGGTAAGACTCTGGTTTCAAGGGCTTAAGGTAGGTTCTATAGCATCTTATGACGCGCTAGAAAATGCCTTTTTAAGGCAGTGGGGAGGAAAGAAAGATCACTTGTATTATCTGACAAAGTTTGGAGCTCTGAGGGAAAAGACTTTCGAGTTAGTCCTAGAATTCACCCAGAGGTTTAATAAACTCTATCATAATATCCCAGCATAAGTCAAACCCTCACAACCCACAGCTAAGGTGACTTTCACATGGGATTTCGAGCCCAAATTTGCCCTAATTTTGAGGGAAAGGAGATCTGTTGACCTCACAAGAATGCAGGATGACGCCATTGAAATTGAGTCAAACATGATGGCATCAAGTAAACTAAAATATAAGGTTGAAACAAGAACTAAAGAAAATAAATTCTTTAGGGAACAAGTTGGAACTTCCAGATTTGGGAGGTCGGCGAAAGAAAAAATGGATGACATGGCTAAGATAATCAAAGAGTTATCAAAAAAAATCTCCAGAATAAAATTAGACCAGGCTAAACCTGATCCGTTTGCTAGGAGAGATTTCAAAAGGAATCCCAATCCCCAGATCCAAGAGTGACCAGTAAAAAACGAGGATCAGAAAATCAAAGCCCCTTTTAAAATAGAAAATTTATGCAAAGTGTTGATGTACAAGACTTTGAGGGGTTAGATGAAGATATTGACAACCTCAGTGATAACGATCAAGAACCTCACCTAACCAGAGAAGATTATGAAAGGTCTTTAGATCAAGAACCATTGTTTGGAAATGAGGTAAGTATAAATAATATGGGACAATTTGATTATCAAGGAATCACTGACTCTATAATGGCTGAGCTTCAACAAAAATATAATTTAAGGCCTAGAGATAAAAATTATACAACTTCTCCACCAAGGAAGATCTTGTTGAGAAGTAAAAAAATTGAGGCAACTCAACCATCCATTGAAACGTAAGCTGCCAAAACAAAGACAGTTGAAACGCAAGTTGCTAAGACAAAAAAAACTGAAACACAAGTTGCTAAAACAAAGACAACTGAAACCAAAGCAACACAAAACAATAGACAATAAAAAAGATAAACAAAGATCCCAACTAGAGAGGTCGAAAAGACGACTGGATGTTTCGATCTGGAAAATGAAATTAATAAAATCAAAACTCTTGTGCCCCCGGTTGAATTAGCGAAAAATCCGAGGTATGAGATTCTACCCTACTAACCCAAGTTAAATTTTCAAGGGGATCTCACTAAATATGAAATAAGTCTCATCCATATAAATACTGTCACCTGATCAACAAACAGAGAAATATAAGAACAACAACCTAATCCTAAAAGTTTTCTCTAAGCTTGGATAAAAAATTTAAATTAAAATAAAAAATGAAATAAAATTTATAAAAATACCTTAAAGAAAATAGGAGAATCAATGAACAAGCTTGTGTGGGATTGACCTTGTTCACAACATAATGTTTGAATATTCTTTCTGTTTTATTCTGCCCATCCTGAATATTTATTTTTCTATGATTCTCAATACCCCTCCCTGGTCTTCATAGAGAGAAAAGACTTTACCTTTACTCTGAAAACTTAGAAACATGTCTTCAAAGGAATGTTAAGTGAAAATTTATATGCCTCTCAATTTAACTGAAATAAAGTATGTCTAAGCTAATCCTAATAACTTTAGCCCTCTTATATAGTTTAAAATGACTAGTTCTCTCAAGGTTGATCCCTAAATTTAAAATCCCCTATAAAATCTTCTCAATAGGTGAAGGTGTATTAAAGATTGAAAGAAAAATAGTTTCAGAGTATACTAATAAATTTATGACAGACCTTTCCTTTGAATATATTAAACATATATCATCAATTGTATGTTGCATACAGATTGATTTCCCCCACTTCATGTATTAAAATATAAGAGATGGTGAAACGAAATTCATAAAATGATTTCCCCCATCTAGTCCGAGGAAAATGGTGAAAGGAAATTCGAAAAATCGATTGCCCCCATTTTGCCCAAAGAAAAAGAGAGATGATGAAAGGAAATTCACTAAATTATTTCCCTCATCTCAACATTTAAATGAAAAATTACTTATTGAAGTGGTGAAAGGAAATTCAATGGGAAAAGTATATAACTTCACCAAGGTACTGAACAAGCTCGCTGGTAGTGAAGCACTATCTATGATATATGTATAGTTGTCATACTTATCTACATGGTATACTCTGAAATCTAATTTTTTTTCAGTAATATTTACATTATGAACCAACAAGGGATCCCCCTAAGAAATTATGTTACATTTACTTAACCTTGATGCGAACGAAATCGATCAAAACTTGATATTTCGGATAAATTTACTTTGATTATCTTAAGCAAATCCGAATATAGTTTTAAGAAAGAGGAATTTCAAATAGCCTGACTGAAGGTCATAATTTGATGTGTTTTAAGGTCTTCTAAGTTTCGGTCGAAACTCTTTTTCTCACTTTGATTATGTTCCAAATGTGTTTCACAGAAATGCAATAATGACTCCATTTACCCAACAAGGGCACTTGGTCTACTGTTCTTTTGCGTCTCGCAGGGAGACGCAATCCCTAGATGGAGCCTATGTTGGAACACATATATATTTCTAAAATTTAGATTTTAAATAGATTTGTTTCCCATTTAAAATAAAGCAACGCGCTTGATTCTCACCATCGATGAAGTCTTTCATTTGATCAAATGATCCTAATCTCTTAGGAGTTACGGAGCCACCTACTCGTTAAAGAGTCAAATCACTAAAGAATACTTCGGAGTTTCGAGTTTCAGATTTTTGTACTTCAGGCGTTTAAATAGGCCCCACCTTCAAATTCTCGATACACAAAAAGTGTTCAATCCTAGTCACCATATACACGTATACCTTCCTAATCTTTAACACATCACTGTGGGAAGCGGCCCTTCGGGAAAACGATAAAATATATAACTTGCAAATCTACGAAACGTAAAGTCCCAAAATATTAAACCTTGGTTAAATAAACTAATCTCAATTAAAGGTAATTAATAGTTTCTCACACTCGGAGTTCGTATATCCACCATCCATCGCATCCTAAATTCATGAAACCCGAACTCTCGAAATGTCTTAAGCGTTAAACGTAGTTAATTAAATATTAATTACAATTAGCAAATAATCAATCACTTCGTGGTTTTGAGCTTCGAAAATCATATATCGAGCTGTTATTGGATATCCTGAGGTTCGAAGGCCCAAAAAGAGTTAAGGTTAAATATGATTAATTAACAAGTTAAACACTATTATTTCAGGTTAATTTTTTGTTGAATCATAGTTCGGGGAAATTCAAATTTCATCTATGCATATCCCGATCACAAACTACCAAACATTAATGACATTAATAGTCGATCTAGGGAAAACGATTTCAAATAAGATCTCAGATCACCACCCAAAATATTTTCATTAAGGGAAGTAAACACATTGTCAGTGAAGGTATACGCAAATTGATGCACTTACGGTGAAAAATATATTGCATTATGAATTCCATTCACACTTTTCACAAAGAAATCTTAGCAATATAATAAATTTTGTGCATTTTCTATGACAGGTAACACAATTTTGAGTTTACTACTATCATGGCTCGGAAAATGGTTAAAGTGAATGGTGGGAGCTTGCGCTAGAACACAAATATCCTCTTAGACACATCACCGAGAGCTATGGAGACCCTAAGAACCTAGACGTAGGTCTGTGATATCCTACAATATGAGCTGAGAAACTATCAAGAAGAGTCAGATTATGAGGGGACCGAAACTCAAGCGACGAAGAACAAATACGTAGCCCAATCAGAGCTGCATAAGATAGGCATGCGGTCGAGACTCATGCCATATAACGACATGATAGGCTAGGCCTTAGAGAAAATCGATGTCTCGAACAAGACCATCCACAATTCACACAAATTTGTTGTTGGATCTTTTCGACTAGACCATATCCAAGTGATGTACAAATTGTCCCCAGGATTCAAACATAGTTATAATGCTTCTTTCTTAAAGGAGTTCGATGAAGAAGAGTTCCCACAATGTGTAAATAATTACCCTAACTTGATCAAGGATTGGTGGGCATGCCCTGAGAAATTCAGAGTAGACACCCACGACATATACACCACTACATCCTTAGACGTCCATATGATGTATGTGGCCATGACGTTGTGTAGACTTTTCGGGAAAGAAAACTCTGCTCACTTCCTGTTATCATGGGTATCGATCATGCATGAAGTTGCATAGGGTTTTTCTTTCAATTGGACCAAGATATTATCAGACAGTTTGGCCAAGGAAATCACTGAATATCATTCACTGAAATCCAAAGGATGACCTACCCCATTTTACATGTCGGCATACCTCATGGATGCCATTTCCTTTGATGGGATAGATATGGACTCCGACCAGTGTTGAACCGATACATTTATAGCACTCCAAGCTATGGGAGGAGAAAGAGAAGGATTTCTTCTATGAAATCTGCAACTATGTGGTGGTGTTGATGCATATCGCTAGTGGCTAACCTAGGAAAAATAGATGATTGGTACATTGAAGAACACTTCTCTTATATCAGGGTCTTTGTATGTTTTGTTTCTCCACATGCCTTACCAATGTTCCTACCAGATCGATTGGTGTGTCGAGAGGTAGCACATCAAAATGTGCTAGGAGGAATCAGTAAAGAGCTCAAGGAACTGCATAAAATGGTGTGGCCCACCTTTCCTTTTCAAGTTGGTACTTTTTCACTGTTAGATTTCGGCCACTAAAAGTTAGAGGTCGCGGCCCTAAAGGAAATTAATCTTGTAAACATTGAATTCAAGAAACACGATCCACAGAAGGTCGTAGGAAATCACATGGCTCCATACAATATGAAGAGATATGAGCATGAAAATTCCCCGCGGGATGAGATATTTCGAGGGGCAAGATATTATTAGGAGGTGTTGGGCTGAGTCTAGATTCTGGCTCCAAATGATTTAGTCAAGCTACATAATTTTCATAGGCACCGAAGAAACAATCTGCCCAAAGTCTTATAGGGAGAAGTTATGACAACTCTAGCCACACACGAAGTTGGAACCCAGAAGTTAGAAGAAAGAAGTTCTAGTGGGCTAAACATTTAGGAAGATTTGGTGAAAACAGAGGTTTTGACATAGAGGGAAAATACTACACCATCAAATCAACTTAATGATCAAAAGAAGGCTTAGACTGAATTTTTGATCAAAAAGGGAGAGGATGCATCACTATCTACACCAGAAAAGTCAGCTATTGATACAACAGGGCAACCACAGACCACCCAAATAGGTGAATCTATTATGTCTTTAACCCCTTTACAGATCAGTCAGGGGAACCCAAGCGACGAAGTAGTGTTCATAGAAGATCTTACTCCTATTTCGGTCGAAGATATGCCTCCTTCCTACTTCTTCTTCAACAAGAAGAGGAGAGTTGTAGTAAAAACAAAAACACACCAAAAGGAAGGTGCAAATTTCAAGAAACACAGGGTGCTATTGGATGGACATGCCTTAGAAGAGGCAGACTTTGTTATGGAAGTGGCAGGCTCATTGGGAGATTTTTCCACAACAAATCGGTATTCAGTTGGGAATTTGAAGGAACAATTGAAGAAGAAGGACCTGTTGGTAAGTCAATTGCAATGTCAACTAAAGACAATGGAACAGAGTGTAAGAGATGAGATGAATAGAGGTTTTGAGCAGATTAGAGCCTATGATAGACAGGAAATTCAGCATCTCAAATTCAGTCTCGATGAAATGCATAAGAATGCATAGGCAAGCAAAGAATGGGCCATTCAACAGGAGGAGTTGGTAAAACAAATGTAGGCCAAAATAAACTTGACTAAGAACACAGCTGTATATATGGTGGTTTTCCAAGCCTAGGCATTGGAGGTGTGCGAGAAACTAGAAGCAACACAACAAATCCTTTTTACTAAGATAGAAGTTGTCCAAAACCATTATCGGGTGGTAGAACAATATTTAAATAACATTGGCCTAAAGGATAGAGAGGCCAGTCTAGCTTGAGCTTCCTTCCAAGACGAAATTGTGTCATCATCAAAAGAGGAAGTAACCATGGTCTCTAGATTGTCTCTTTTTGAGAAAACTCGAGGCGATATAATACTGAAAACTTGGGAAGCTAACATATTTGAAAGTAAAATATTATCTATGGAGGTGAAGAAAGCTTGTGAAGAAGCATTTCATTCACTCGACAAAGAGTCACTGGGCCTCGAAAAAGATAATATCTTTGAAGTCCTGGGGCAATTTGACATAGAAAAAAATCAACTTAACTTCAAGACAAACATGGAAGAGGCTCGGGCTGAATTCTTGCAGTTGAAACAAATTGATATTACCCAGATTAATAAATGGATAGTCAATCCTATTCTACAACTACAGTCTATATCTTCAGAAGATAGGAGAATAGAAGATAGGCTACCTCACTTAGAAAATAAGTTATATACTTTTGAGGCGAATGACACAACAAAGACTTCCAGATTGGTGGTACAGTTCGTGGAAAAATGTGTGCAATGTCTCAAGCAAAGGAATGACATCGCATCTGGGAAAAAATGAGATGACGTGGGCATATCATGTACCCACATCATGATTAGAGACCAACTGTTTTTGAAATGGAGAACAAGAAGAAGAAACATCTCTTCCAGCGTGGTGAAGAGACAGGGGAGATGTAAGTGAAACGTTTCGGATTTTACATATTGTAATATTTACTGTTTTCAAATTATGAGAATTCCAACCGCTTAGGGTTGAGAACATTTTGTATAAATATAGAGTCTAAAGACTTAAGAAAGGTTGCTTCTTGCCATATTGTAACTAATAAAACTCATCCTTTTGTGAGTATTAATACACGTGCAGATAGAGATTCCAAATTTTGTGCAGTTTGAGTTATGTGCTCCCTTTGTATTCCATATCTCTAGTTTCCTTTATGTCACTCCTTGATAAGTGCGTGGTTGCAATTTAGTATAACATCTACTGTAATCACATTTGATCGGTTATTTGATAAGCAAGCAATTTTTCCTTTGTATTTTCTATTAGTAAATACAAGACCTACAAGCTACTTGGATCACTGTATCTTATATCCTTTCAAGGGTGCATTCTATATTTTCTTCTACTGTGAACAAGGTAATATTCATCTATCATTGATGCCTCATTTTGTTTAACAACTTTGTAAATTTCTCTTGCATCACTTGATTTTATTACTCAACTTAGATGATGAAACATGACCTCTATCCTGTTCAGTTATTAATTTCATTTAAGGGTTAATTCTTATATAATTAATGGAAGAAAAAACACCTTTTACAACATTCCTTAAATTCCTGATGCCTTGACATTACTCTTTGAGCCTTAAGTGTATTCTCAAGAACAACAAATAGTAAGATGTACAGAGTTCTCAGGGACATAGTGTTTGTAGAGCCTTGATTTTATTATCCTGATTGTTATTTCCATTATCCATTGTTTGTGGTGTGTAGGTTACAAACAAGATAAGGCCTTACAACTAGGAGAAGACAAAGATCCTTCTACAACATAGAGGACCAGAGGCCTAGTAGCCTTTTTAAAGACATAGCTCTCTGTACAAGACTAAGAGAACACATACCAAGACTTTAATCTCTCACAGTATTTGTGTTGGTGAAGTGAGTGGGATATAAGTCCCTCATTTCTAGATCATAAGGTATCGATGCAGTTGCATACTTAACTATGACATAACCATACGAATTTTGAAGATAACATTGTTGAACTTAGTATGGGTAAAGGAAATAGAGAGAGTTCATAAGAATTGAGGGCCACCAATGCTCAACTTAAATAGGAGAACCGACACTTGAAGGAGCATGTCTATATGCTCAACTAGAGGATGGAAAATATGGGGAAGAACCTTGAGACATTTTCCAAACTATTTCCATTTCTAAATAATAAATTTGAAGAATGCCAATACTACATCACTACAGTCATGGTAGATTGGGACACGCATAAAGTTAATCTTGTACACTTATGAGAGAAGGTCATTCAGTTGGATAGTTGGCAAGAATATAGGCTCACTTAGATGACAACTTAGTTGCAACTACCCAAGGGCACCAAGAAGCAATACCACCTTCCATTTCCATTTCCTAAGATGACACCATGACCAAGACCACTTTTGTAGAGACCCCTTTGTTAGAGATCACTTTGGTAAGCTCACCTTCCTTAGAATTTTCTCAACAATATTTTGGTGAATTTGAAAATCATACTAGGGGAATTGGATCGAAATTGTTAAGGAAAATGGTTTATGATGGACAAGGTCTAGGAAAGAGAGGACAAGGCATCCTAATTCCCATTATAGCTACATTGTGGGTCAAGCATGAAATCCTAGGATTCAATGGTAGAATGGAAAATCCCATGACCATGAAGATCATTTTTTGTGGCTAAAGACATGACAAAGTTGGCTTTCTCATGAGAAGAGAGAGCAACAATTCATGATGTTAGAATGAAAAAATGGAGATAATCATGGATTTATTTTCATTAATATGATACACATATAAATACATATTTAGATAACCTTTGGATTCATATTCCAAGAGGTCTCTTGGACTCATGATGATCATTTAGATTCACTTGTTAATTTTCATATTCCTTTTCAAGTGAATACCATAAAATACCATAACCCCAATAGATTAGGTTTCCAACATCCCCCCCCTTAATATCAAGGGATTTATGTGAGTCCAAGAAGAGAGATAAAATCTATAAGTGAACAACTGGAAATGGCTGAATGTGCTCTCGAATCTGGTGGTTTTGGGATGACCACAAACCAAATGGCTAGTAGAAGTTGATGTCTTCTACTAAATGGTGGTGGTGATCTAAGTAAGACCACAAACCATGGAACTTGTATCTAAGGCTTAATGATTCCCGAAAATTTTTATAATTTAGCTAGAATATTATGTCTTATTCTAAATGAACGTGCTCTCAAATGGAGGTTTAAAGATGAACACAGATTGTTCTCTAAAAAAATTTATAAGTCTTCTACTAAATGGAGGTTTAAGGAAAACCATAAACCAATTTGGTGGTTTTTGGATGGCCAAAAACAAAATCACACTCACTTGTTACTGCTCGATTGATAGGACTTAGAAACTTGAAGCCTAATTGTCAATCAATGATATTATGCCCCCCGATCAGGTACAAGGTGAGATGATGAAAATATTTCAATTGCAAGATGTGTCAATACTCGAGAATGAATTATTTAGTATGACCGATATATCTTCTTGGTTTTTGATAACCATTTCCAAGAAGTGATCCACCCATAGTGGTTCTTTTAATCTAGTTGGATATCGGTGGCCACCCAACTCTTCCAACTAGCTCACATACAGTCTTCATCTTGGCAGTTGTTTTCTAGCTTTTTGGGTCCTAAACTTCCGGGACCGTTTTGAGGCCCTAAAAAGTGTTTTTTGGGCTCACCATAGTCACACTATAGATAGAGTTGAGTTTGATGACAAAATGTGTAGTCCTCGGACAAAAATCTCCAATGGACTATCGTGCACCCAAAATGAAGATCATATGAAAAAGTTACGACCCTAAGAAGTTGATGTATCAACTTACACCATCGGGGCCCACATGACTTTTGGTGCTTCATCTCCTAGGGTTAGGTTTTTGGATGTCTAGGGTTTTCTAATTTCTTCTTGATGATAAAAAGGCCCGGAGGCCTCATTGTAATGCACTCATATGAATGCGCATAACTGCCATATCTCTTCTTAGAGATTAGTTACCACCATTCAAGTAAGATTTTTTCATTCTGCATTTTACACTTTCAACAGATTTCTTTATTCAATAGAAATAAAGTTTCATTGTATCTTTGTTATTGTTATCTATATATCTGTGTTAATTTTATAGATATGTGTTTCATTTCGTATCTCTCATAAATCTAGATAAATGGTATTAGAGCGGTCTTATCTTCATTTGTTTCTCTGTGCATGTCCCCAACAAGGTTAGGGTATAAGCAGTTGGGACTCGAACCAATTGATCCTTTGCAAGATAGGCCTCGCCAAACCCAACAACTACCCATGGGGGAAGAAAAAAGAGACTATGGGGTAGGATATCCCTTTAAAATTTTTCTCGAGGAAGCCCTCATGTTACAAAGGAACGAGATGATGGATAATTCTGTGCAAATCCTTCGACGACTGACAACAGGTGACGCATATTCCTCGAGAGGAGGCACCACCCCCTTCAAGGTACATATCAATTTTGATATCCTTATATTTTAAGGTCAAATAGATGGGAATGCCATAGAAAAATGGTTAAAGCTTCTAAAAGGGTAGTTTTCTGTCCATAACATTTCAGATAGAGAAAATATTACATTTGCGCTCCTTAACGCTGTACCCCATGTCAAATATTGGTGGGAGACTTTCTGTGAGGAAAAGGAAACAAAGGGATCTACATTATTTGTAGTCGCACCCACTTGGGGTTCTTTCAATGATGATATTAAGGAACAATACTACCCTGTTGGATTTTATGATGACTTGTATACAATATAGACCACACTGCGACATGAAAGGGACCAAAAAATGCTTGATTTCACCAATGTCTTCCATACCTTGCGCACCAAGATGGGTATCAAATAATTTGATTGATATATGGTGCTCAAGTATTGTGATAGTATGCATAGATACATCTAGACATAAATGGATTTTCTGGACATCTCCTCCTTGGGCATGGCCTATCGATATGATGTCAAAATCAAGCAGAAGATTAAACAAAAGATGTGGAAGTATGGGTCTACAACCCCCTCACAAAAAAAGCAGGGAAAAGGCAGCTCCAAACCATAGAAAAAAGGACAGAGAAAGGATGGAGAGCCTCATGACAACTATTCTAATCCATAAACAAAGAAGGACAATGGGAAGATAAATAAAGACACTAGGAAGTGGTGTGAGTTCCACAAGATCCCCTGACATAAAACTATTGAATGCCACAAATCAGTCATTGGTGGTCAAGGGGAAAGCCTATGAATCAGTTATGGGCTCTGACTTTGAGTCAGAACCAAAAAAAGGGAGATAGATCATTGAAACAGAACCCAATTCCACCATTTCTACCATCAAGGTCTATCCTAGTGAACCTGATGAACCAGAGGAAGGTGAGTGCCTCTTTCATTCATAGATGTGGGTTAAGGGTACTCCACTACACTTAATCGTTGATAGAGGTAGCTATAAAAACCTCATCTCAATAGAGGTAATCAAATGGTTGACTCTCCTGACCACACCACACCAACAACTGTACACCATTGGTTGGCTCCACCAAGGGAGCGATCTCTACGTCAGCTAGTAGTGTCGCCTGCCCTACGAAATGAAGCCCTTCAAAGATGATTTATTGTGTGATGTCTCCCCCCTTGAAGTTTTTTTTGTTCTTTTGGGCCAACCTTATTTATGGAAATGTCATGTTGTATATGAGTCTAGGCCTCATAGTGTTATTATCACTTTGGACAGGAAATTGTGAAGGATACCTAAGGTAGTCCCATCTACTACCATTTCCTTTATCTCTGCCAAGTAATGTAGGAAGGTCATCTCTCAGATAGGGAAGTTTGTCTTCTTCATGATTCATGCTCGAAGTGATCGAAAGGTTGCAACCACATTCATGGCCTCCATGATAGGTATCTCCACACAATAGAAACAAGTGGATAAGGTCATGGAAGAATATAAAGACATCTTCTCCTCTCCCGCTAGGGTACCTCTACAATTTTAGGTCAAGAACTCAATCAATATAATCCCTGGCACACCGCTACCCAATGGGCCAGTCTATCACCGGTCTCTATCATAAAATGAGGAAATCAAGTGCCATATCCAATAGCTTCTCGAAAAGGAGAACATCCAACCAAGCTCATCACCTTGTGGAAGTCCAATCATGTTTGTGTAGAATAAAGATAGGACCTGGTGACTCTGCATTGATTACTAGGCCCTAAATAAAATCACAGTTAGGAACCAGTACCAAATTCCCTGAATTGATGATCTCCTTGACCAAATCAAGGGGGACAAATACTTAAGTATGATTGATCTGAAGTTTGGCTACCACCAAGTCCCAATAGACTAGACCGATGTATGGAAGACTGCCTTCAAGTCCAAAGAAGGTATTTTTGAATGGATGGTCATTCCCTTTGGCTTGATGAATTCCCCAACAACTTTCATGAGGATGATGGACGATATATTGTGGCCTTTCACCAATTATTTTTTGGTGGTGTATTTGGATGACATCCTCATATTCAACAAGAGTTGGGAGAAACACTTGCAACATATTTAACAAATACTGCACACTTTGTGACAACATAAGCTATATGAAAATTTGGAAAAATTATTCTTCGACATGAATAGGGTATAGTACCTAGGCTACATTGTTGAAGAGAATGGGATGCATGTCGATCTAGTAAAGATCCAGGTCATTCGTGACTAGCCAGCCCTGACCACACTCATTGCTTCATAGCTTCTTAGGCCTTGCCAATTTCTATCATAGGTTTGTGTTAGGATTCTCCTACATTGCATGGGCCCTTAGCCAAGTGACCAAGGGCACTGCAAGGAAAATTTCAAGCGGGGCTAGTCACAATAGAAAGTGTTCAATGATTTGAAGCGTCGCTTGTGCTCAGCCCCAATTCTCTCATTACCCAACCTGCAACAACCTTTTGAGATTGAGACAGATGCTTCATACTATGTTGTGGGAACATTTCTCACTCAACATGGACATCCTATGGACTATCATAGTGAGATGCTATCAGATACCATCCATAAGTACCCCAAATACGACACATAAATGTACTTCATTGTACAAGCCTATCACTAGTGGAGGAATTACATTCTTGGGAAGGAGGCGGTCATCCACACTGATCATAAGCCCCTGTATTTCATGCAAACACAAGGAAACTGGTAGAATTATCACCATAAAAATTGGTCCGCATAGTTGCATCAATTCCATATCAACATAAAGTATAATACATGGAGCACCAACCGCATTGCTGACTGCCTCAGTCTCCCTCTAGTTGTGACACTAACCATGATGCTACATTCATGTGGACATGATAACTCTGGATGGACCCAAATCTATGAGAGAGATCCTAACTTCACCACTACCTACCATATGCTAGGCACAAACAAAACAATCACTAATTTCCATCTTCAAGATGGGTTTTGATGCCATCTGGGCCATCTCTGTGTCCCATTAAGCAAGCTAGCGATGATGATTTCATAAATGAATGTGTTTTTGTGGTTGTTGATCAATTTTCCAAGATGGTGATTATGGTCGCTTGCAAGAAGAGCATCACCATAGAGGCTATTGTCAAGCTCTTATTTGAACGAGTGTGGGTACATTTTGGGATACCACAAACCATCATCTCAGATTGGGATAACTGGTTCCTCAACACATTTTGGTCGAGTATCTAGTCACGACTGGACACCAAGCTCACCAAATCCACGACCTTCCACCCCCAAATGGATGGAAAAACATAGGTCATCAACATGATTATCATGCATATCTTGTGCATTTACAATTCCAAGAATCCATGCACATGGGATGAGAGTCTTCCTTATTTTCAACACAATTACAACAGAGCCATACATAGGTCAACCAACCACATCCCCTTTCAGGCAGGGTTGGGATTTCAACCATTGGGTCCCATGGATGTTTCCCTACCCCTTTCGTCTACACAGGAAGAATCGTCCCTTGCTCAAACTGAAGCCGACAAAGCCACTTGATTCATTAAATGAATTTAACACATCTGCCAACAAGTTCAGGATATTTTTCAGAATTCCAATGGAAAGTACAAGTAGCACTATGATCAACATTGGGTGCCACACAAGTTTTTGGTGGGAGATAAATTTTGGTTGCATTTTAAAAAATAATTCCTTACAGGACCCTAGAAGAAGCTTCTTCCACTTCACTATGGACCTTACACCATCACCAAGGATGTGGGTAACAATGCTTTTGAGCTCAACATTCCTGCCTTCCTTGGATTGCACCCAATGTTTAATGTGGACCTCCTTCGATCATAGTTTCCACCATTATTTGACACCTCAGAGATAACAAAACAATTGACACTGATAGAGCTCAACCCTGATTGCATGGAACAAGAATCCACTGATCATATCGTGGAAACGCAGGTCAAGGGTACTCACCAACAAAAGCTTCAACTTTATCATGTTGTCAAAGCGGGGCAACTCCTGCACCAAGGAAATTGGCTCACCTAGGGCCAAATTCAGTAGAAATTTCCTCATCTGATGGTGGAACTGAACGCAATGGATATCATTACTTCCTAGGGAGGGAGGATTGATCTAGGTGGATATCAATTTCCACCCACCTCTTCCAACTGGCTCATATACAATCTTCATCTTGGTAATTGTTTCTATCTTTTTGGGTCCTAAACTTTCGGGGCCATTTTGAGGCCCTAAATAACATTTTTTGGGCTCTCCATATATGAAGTTAGAGTGTTATACAAAAATGTGTAGTCCTTGGATAGACCTTTACAATGGGCTATCGTGCGCCTAAAACAAAGATCGTATGCAAAAGTTACGGCCCCATGAAGTTGACGTACCAACTTACCCCATCGGGGCCCACATGACTTTTGGCGCTTCATTTCCTAGGGTTAGATTTTTGGATGTATAGGGTTTTCTAATTTCTTCTTGATTCTAAAAAGGCATGGAGGCCTCATTGTAATGTTCTCATATTAATGCGTGTAGCCACCACATCTCTTCTCAGAGATTAGCTACCACCATTCGAGCAAGATTGTTTCATTCTGCATTTTATAGTTTCAATAGATTTCTTTATTGAATAGAAGTTAAGTGTCACTGTTTCTTTGTTACTGTTCTCTATATATCTTTGTTAATTTTATACATCTCTATTTCATTTTGTTCCACTCATAAATACGGATCATCTTTACTCTTGTAGATTTCTTGCATTTGGAACATTTGTTTGAAGGATGATTATGCTTTCCACAATGCTCACAAGGATGAAGTTCAAAACAATGTTCTTCCATATGGCCAACTTGATGACAATGTTGGCATATAAGAATATACTCTTGAACTGGAGCATGTGAATATAAAATTTCTTGAAGGAATCCAACACTCTGGAACTAGATTGGTTTGGTATAATCTGGAATATGAAAGGTAACTTTGTTTTCATACCTGATACATGTTCTATGTTTATTGTCTCTGATTTATTCCCAAGTTCTGATGATTGGCTTGGAAAGAGAAATCTGAACTTGTTCATGCACAACTTAATCTTCATTTGCACTTGTATATGAAGTTGGTTCACTGAATTTCTCATGCATTGGATCTTGATTTGGATCATCATCATCATCATTGAAAAGAGGGTTATTCTAAACAAGGACTAGTTCATAACATCGAAGATTATTTCATTGAAGTTCATCATGAAGAAGTTGAGTCTAAGTTTGAAGCAGTTCTACTTTGGCTCTCAAAACTTGCAGACAAGTTAGAACATATTGAATAGTTTCTTTGTCAGTTGCGACCATATTTTCGTCAGTAGAGAGTAATAGAGTGTTCAATAACTCTAATAGTTCATTAATTCGAGCCATTTAGAAACTAACTTAGACCTCAAGGGTTTCTTGCAACTCCACCCTTTAAAAATTAGAGTCTATGACGCAAACACAAGCAATGGAGGGTGTCGGATTATGATAAAAATGCACATGTTTACAATGTAACTTAATTTCAAAAGTACAAGTAAACTTACAAAAACACTATTTGCAAGTATAGCTTGATTTTGGAGTTGAATTGATTTTTGGGATTTCATGTGTCGTCTCTAGTTCTTCAAAGAACCACCAACTTCTTGGGATGCCCTCAAGAGTGGTATTTCAAGGCTGGAAACACATGCATAATTGTTTCATCCTTTATGTTCACAATTTGTTCAAAGCTTATATGTTTTGAGTATCCTTGATTATATAGCTGGAGTAGGAGATAGGCACTTGTCCAATTTTTTGATGGACACTAAAAATGTTATGTTTGTTCCTATTGATTTTGGATACAACTTTGGTATAGGGGTGATTCTTCTACCGGTCCTTGAACTAATACCATTCAAGCTTACTCCTCAGTTCACAAATTTACTTCTGCCTTTGGATTCTATTGCACTACTACATAATGACATGGTTCACACATTATTTGCATTGCATTCAAACCATCAAATAATTGATGTTGTGTTGGATGTCTTTGTAAATGAACCATTCATTGACTAGAAAATGAGGTGATGAAAGTTGCAAGTCTGCTACAACTAGGACCGTTTGAGGGTAGTTCAAAAATCCATCCTCATCAAGAAACTTCACTTAAGAGCCAACATATTTCACCAAAATTTGAAAATATCATCATAAACTTAATCTTTGGAACCCAACGAATATCATTATATTTGAGCTCCACTCCTCAAGAGGGTGGAAATTTGTTCAATATTTGGCATGTCATCTTAGCGACAACATAGACGCAAAGAAAAACAACCCTACTATTGTTCCTGCCTCTTAGAATGGCCATAATGACTTTGGAATGCTGATTTTCTTCTTGGTTATTAAATGAAAAGGTAGAAGCCTCATCGCTCAGATCATAGATATTCAAATCATCAAACTCGTGCTACGTTTCTCTATTATTGATGCTTTATTTCCATGAAGTCGATCTTTCTCCAATAACGTATAGAGTTGGAATATTGGTTGATTTTGCATCAAACACACTTAGATAAAATTACACACATTTATACAACCTGGTTGTGAATATTACACCATCACTCAAAAGAAGAAACAAGCCAATTAGAAGAGCTCAAATACTGAGCCTACACCATCTCTCAGAAAAGGAAACAAGCCAATTAATTGAGGTAATAAATATAAGAATATCAAGATATTTGCCGCAAACAAGATATCCCTTGTTTGTCACTACAAGAAGAGAGGCCATAACATTGTGAGCTATTAGTACTCGAAGGATTTTTCTTTTTGTGGGAAGAATGACCATCTTGAGGCATATTTCTAGGAGAAACAATCCATATGCCACAAGCCTTAATGATTTTAGAGGAGGAATGGAAATAAGACTTCTCCAATCCAACATTGAACTCAAAGGAACATGGAGATGAGGAGTATGATAGGAAATCCTTGTATAATCAACAAGAAATTATGCCACCATTACAAATTGAGTGGATGTTGGGAACTAAAATTTTGGTGAATTCATCTAGAGCTTCACCCTAGAAACCACACAACAAAGAGAAGGGTGTGGAGAGTGAAGATCATATAATATGGAGAGATGCCCACATCTCCAATTCAAGGAGAAAAAGTTTTCCAAGGAGACATAACAACACATAAGATCTACATAACCATCGAAGAGGACATCAGGTTGATTCCAACAACCAAGGGCACAACATTCCAATTTCTACCTACAATATTTCAAAAGAGGTTTTCCTTCTCGAAGATGTGCCAAATATTGATGCACAAAGGTCAATGACCTAGGAGGATTTCTTGAGAACTCCATGACATTCTTGCAAGCATGTTCATGCATCAAAGAGTTTTTTCCATTTCGGGAAGAAACTGATCCTAGAAGGAGAAGGTAGGCCAAACTTCATCTTATGGGATTGTACATGTTGACATAACATGTTGGGGTCACACTAATCAATAAGACCAATGTTCGACTTGGTTTCAATGATTTCCAAGATGGGATGTCTCCAAGACTAAAATGGATATGGGAATGGATGTTGATTACACAGTTCAAATCTAGAGATCGCTCAAAGATGAGATTCAATGGGAAAAACTCTATATTGTGGGACCAAGTGAACCAACAACTAGAGATAGAGCCAGAGCTAGGACCAGAGCCACACACCAGAGCCATAGCCAGAGCTAGAATCAAAGTTGTAGACAGGAGCTAGAGTCATATCCATGTTCTAGAGAAGTAAACAAAAGGTACATTGATCCAAACCTTTTTCCTTCAAGATTTTGGAGACCAAAAATCCTCTCAATGGGGAGGTGTGATCCAAAATGGATCTGAACCAACAAATGGTTGTAAGACTCAGTACTTGTAAGAGAAATTTGGAATTTTATGAAGGTTAGAAAACTATGTAAATCAATGCAATGTAAAAGTTGAATGAGACAAATATTTGAGAAAAAAAATAATTAAATAAAAAGAAAAAAAATGAATAGGAGAGGAGAGAAAGGTTGAGGAATGGGAAGTGAAGGATCATACCTTTTGTCCTTCCCCTTAACCTATATCTCGCTATTTATTTCATTAATTTCACCATCAAAGGGATTTTTGTTGGCCAAGAGAGAATTATGCATAGAGAGCCAAAAGTTGCTTGTACCAGAGAATGATGAAGTTAAAAACTGAGCCCCATTCGAAGCTAGTATTCCCAATTGGGTTTCCTGGGTAAACATTGTGTTCATTGTGATTTGGTTTTCTTTGTGAATTCACTATGTTGTGCTGTAATTTTGTTGCTTAATTCTATTCTAAGATAATGTATGGATTCCCATGTGTTTTTATACATGCTTGGTTATTTTATGGTGTGAGAATTCATTCTCTATGTGCAAGTGAAGTGTTATAATGTGTTAATGATTAACTATTTGTCTCATGTATGTTTCATTTTGTAAATTTATTCTTCAATAACTCTCTATCTTGTAAAAAGGATTTATCCCACATGTATCACGAGAATTGTTTTCCTTTCACTCTCTCATATATAATAGAGGTGAAGGAAGCTCTTTATACACATAGAAGATATGAAAATGTAGTGTGAGGTAATGCATATGTGGGGATGCCCAAGCATTGTAATATTGGAGAGTTTGCTTGAGGAATAGAATACTAGATTCCATGGATGTTTCCCCACATTGGGGTTTTACCACGTAAACACTTGTCTCTCTTGTCCTTCTTGTTTCTTGTCTATTTGATTTACTGCTTTATTGATGTTTTGTATAGGAGATTAGACTGATTAGATTCATATTATATGTTATTTCATATTTTCTTGATCTACCATGTATGAGAGTTGGTTACAGATATCTATCTCCTTGCACAAATTCTACATTGACTTTTTTGCATCAAACTTCAATATATCTATTTCTTGGGCCCTCCTTCTCTTATGGAGTTACAATTTTATTTGGAAAACCACTTATGTTTTCACCATATTTGAGCATATCTCACCATTTATGAGAATTTTTCAACAAACATGACCTAACCATTGTCTCTAGAATAGAGAAATCAATCAATATTGACTATTCGCTCATTAAATTTGGCTTCCATTTTCCCAAAACTGAATTAATTTTCCTAGCCTAGCCTAAGAAATTTAATGTTTTTAATAAGATAAAGTTTGGGGGTACATTTTTAGGCATGGTAATTACCAAGCCTAATGTTTCTTCCAAAGCTGATATCTTGTGAACAAGAAGGTATTTTTTAGTGGAATTTTTTCTGGGGGCTTTGGTTTTTCACTATATAGCTACCCAACCACCTCCCTCTCCTCTCCACAATACGTATATCATACGACCATGTTTTGTACAACTGCCTCTTTTTCTCCAATTCATGCATATGGACAATGTTTTTTTCCCATATTTGGCCTTAGGGTGCAACAATATCACTGTTGGAGGGTTGATTTGTTTGTTGGGGGGGGGGATATTTGACTATTGAAGGGCCAAATTATCTAAATCCAAGGGTTTTATCGCTATGCATTTGAGTTTTATCTCAAATCTAAAAAAAAAAAAATTGTGTTTAAGGGACCGATCTCTCTTTGGGTGCAACAATTTCTCTAGATCCAAGGATTTTACCATGATATTACCTCTCCTTGGAAACATTTTCTCTCCTTGCATGTACGGCCTCAATTTCTCTTCCTCATGCACCATATAGACATATTTTTTGAAGGGTGATCTCTCTCTCTCTCTCTCTCTCTCTCCGCATACAAACCGAGCCTTGGCCAAATCCGAGGGTTTTGACCGTTCTTTGGTGTTGGTTCTTTTTTACATTTCTTATCAGAGGTAGCAAGGGTTTTGTTGTAATTATGCAACCAATTTCTTCTCATATTTGCAGTGTACAGGCTATTCTTCTAGACACGAGGTCTTGTTTTTTCTCCTTTATTGCATATATACAACTTACACATTCAAATATATCACTGCAAAGGCATTTTCTAGTGCTCATTTTTTCTTGGTTTGATATTATTTTCTTTGAGGATGCCAAATCTAAGATCCACAGATGTACAGGGAAAGAAGAGAAACCTCTTATATTCATTTTTCAGATTTGTGGGGGTTCTGATATGTGGTAGTGGGTGATTTTGAGACAGGAAGATCATTCCTGGAAATCAACACAAGGAGTAGATTTTTGCAGACACTACAAGGAGAACACCTTCTAGCAGAGGTTTTTGCGAAGGTTTTTAGTGTTACAAATTTTCGCAAAATTAGAAAACAAAACTCCTCTACAACCTCCTCTATTGATTGCAGAGGTTTTAATGGATGTTCCATATAACCAAAAAACTTGGGTGGGCAGATATTGTAGCAAAGGTTTTTTTTTTTTTGGTGCACTTATTGTGAAAATACATCAATGCACTCTTAACCAACCTGGCCAAGTGTGTTAATATAACACATAACACACCGATACATGTATAATTATTACGCATCGGTTTCACCTTTTTCATTGTATATAGAGCACTAATGATCTTACAATTTCTCTTACCAGTTCCACATTGTTTGTGTATGAATCACATGTGTTTTTTGGTTTTTGTATGCCCTAGTGTGTTTAAGTTATAGTGTGCCCTAGTGCGTTTAAGTTATCATGAGCTCCAATTCATTTAATATAACATGGGCCATGGTCCCTGTTTAATTAGTACATACTAGTGTGTGTATTACCATGCACACTGAAGGGTAGTGAAATTTTGAATATTCAAGGTGAGATGTTGACACCGTTATTTTTACTAAGCTCCGGTGCATATATTATACTAACAACACTGGTGCGTACATTATATTTAGAGTCCCGATGCATATGAATCCTCAAAACACATTGGTTTCTATATTATGGAATTCAATGTCTAGTGAGTTCATAAGAATACAATGCACTGATATGTATATATTTAAATAAATTACTTTTTTTACAAATTTTCAATTAATCATTTCAAAATAAAATATTTTCATAATAATATTGTTTTATATTTTTGTTATTTCATTTTGATACAATGATTGCATTATCTAACGAATTACACCTCTATTATTTGTAACAATGTAAATTATCCACATATTAATTATTCAACAACGCAACATTTTAGAATATTCGACAATGCAATAAAATAAGAAACCCATTTTATTGTATATGAATAAGAGACCCATTGTCATAAAAAAAGGGACAACCTGAAGGTTCACAATAATCAAATTGCAACCAATATGAAATTGATACACTTATTGGTAACATGTCCTCATGCAATTGGGACAATATGTCGAGTACATTAAACAAAATCTCTGATTTTCAGAGACAAATATTCCAAAACATGCGACTTGCAGTAACATTCAATTATATCGATTGTCATTCATTAGTTGAAATGTTGTCATCACTCGAGATACGTGCATGCCTCATTTATTCATCATTTGTAGGAGATATTTTACTTTAGTTATTTAACCTAATGTTTTCTTGATCGACTTGTTTTTTTATGTTATGCCTCTTCGTATTCCATCTACAAACACAGAAATAAACTATAATATGTATATCAACATTTATATATATAGTAGAATATACATGATTGCGTGAATAAAAAAACATACCTTAGCACCAAGTCTTTCATAAACAATACACATTCTTTTGAAGCCATGCTTCATGCCTTCTCTCTCAAAATATCCTCTGTTGGCTACATTTCATACTTTGTTTCCTGCATGTTTAATACGCCATGAAAAAGCATAATTGATATAATTAATATAAAGGTTTCTTGTTGTTTCATTAATTATAAAACAAGGGAAGTTAAACCACATAGCTACTCACAATTTGTTCAATGAAACTTTCATACCTCAATAGTGATCCAAATTATTTTCGGCACAAAATGAGAGTGGAGATATAAAATAAAACTATACAGAGATATTGCAAGAGATCCAATAACATAATAGAGATATATCGGATATATAACAAGAGACACATATATATAGTGATACACAATTTCTATTAATGAGCGAAATGTACAAAACTATAGAAATACAAAGTGAAAGACGTGCTAAAATGGTGACAACTTATCTTTGAGAAGAGATGTGATGTCCACTCACATTCACAAGAATACTATTTTACAATGATGCTCCAAAGGCCTTTTTATCATAAAGAAAACCCAAAACCCTAACCCCGAAAGATGAAAATCCAACAATTTTGTGGACCCCGTGTTGTGTTCATTTTGTCACTTGGGTAAGCAAAACAACAACACTTGCATGTCTAGATGAGCCTGCTAGACAAGACAAAAGTTTGTGAGTGGGTTAAATAAGCCAAACACATGTAAAAACAAAGAAATACCACTAAAAAAACTAAGAAATATATGTTAGAAATCTTTAGAAACCTAGAACCATGAAAATCAAACAATGACCAACATAATTCTACCAATTGATTAATGGATTAGTAGGGAAAACACCGTAGAGAAAGGTAGGGAATTATGAGTCCCCTCTTCCTCCTTGGGAGGGCTTTTGAGTTCCCTAATTGAGAGCTATTCTCTCTTACAATGGAAGAAATGGAAGATGGTGAAGAAAAATAATGCCTATTCCCTCAAGAGGTAAGTGGAATGGCCTACTGAAATGGTGCTTGAAGGATTCAAAGAGAAAAGAGGATTCTCAAAGAAGAATTCTTGCAGCATAAAAATACCTTGAAGATCTTGGTTTCTTAGCACACCCATGGCTCTTGTTTATAGCATCCATTCATGGGAAAATGTAATTGGTTCATAGTGTGAAAAAGGGGCCTTTTAGGGCACTATCTATCCCTTGACCAACCTCCAAGCTAGATTTCGCTCAGATATGACTGTCAAATCACTTTGGGGGTCAGACTAGAAGTGGTTGAGGGGCCGAAAAGATTCATAAATGTGTCGTTCATGGAAGTGAGCGAATTTTCTCATAGACAATTGCGCATTTGGCACATAGTGCGCGTTGAGGGTTGTGTTGGCCCACACATGTTGTGCATTGTGCACGCGCCTCCTTTGGTGAATCTATGCACTTCAATTTTTGACCCAATTGTATAGTGTTTTTCCTTATAGATGCATTTTTGGTGTTGTAGGTGGAATAATTGCTGTTGGCATTGATATTTTTCCTTAACCATTGTGTGCAATGCTGCAGACAATATTTCAATGATAACAGATGCCCCCTAATGTGTGAGTTAGGAGCATATGTATAGCCGAAATGCATCAATGTTTATTTTCTTGAGAGTGCCATTATAATGAAGAGTGAAGAGAGGAACTGCAAGAGAGATACACTAGAGGGAGAGGGAAAACTATGGAACCCAAATGTTTCTCTAGGGAGAAAAAATAAAATATGTGTACAAATGAGGCGGGCATGCCCCATCCTCGTGTCATGAAACCAGAATGTGAAACTGTAACAGAAAATGTATGCTGATGTAGATAACTGCAGTGCCCTCAAGGGCAGTTGATAATGACAGATGACAGTTTTGAATTCTGAACAGACTCTGAAGCGAGTCAAGGAAAATTGTAATAATTGTCGAGGACTCGTAGGCATTGATGGCCTAACAAATTCAGTGGTCTTCGGCTAATATGAAACTGTTGCAATAGTCACATAGTAAGACCCACTATAACATGAGAGTTTGTTGAAGTCGAATGTTTATGGGGTTCAATGGAATCAGAGAGCAATGGTGATTCTCTCTGTGCTGTCCAAGACTCCTCATTCAAAAGGTAATGAGTTTGTGAAATCCACTGAGTAATAGATGATATCATGTACCGACGGGTAACATGAATGAATTCAATATGTTTGGAGACTCAAGACTTCCCTTGATTGGGTAATTGTTGAAGGTTGATTGACAACAACCATAAAATTAGATCTAGTGTCAAGGGGACAACTAGATATGGGGTTAAACTGTGTCAGAGGCTAACAAAGTAGACAAACTCAGAGATCATGGGTACATGGACTTGGGATAATTGGGCTTTGTGAACAACGTTGGAATGAAACAGAGTGGATGCCCCAACCAAGGGCGACATGGATTGATTTTCCAAGGAGATAAATGCCATCAAGGATGGCGATGAAAAAACTATGTATATGCTGGAAACAAATGATTTTTATAATTACCAAAGAAATAAAGAATAATTTGGGTTGAGTAAAGATACAGAAATGGGTGCCCCGGTGAAAGATGGCTTGGCCTTTCTAGGGCACAAGTTAGTGAAAGAGAATTGGTGGAGGGTGGGTCCCCATGGGTGGGTTTATGTATTAGGTAAATGGATGGAGGACAATCTGCAGATGGGAAAATTGATGGTGGATGAGATGGAGGGATAATGAAACTGTGGAGATGCAGTCAATAGAACTGAGATGATATGACCTAGGATTCCATTGGGAAAGTTAACAAGATGTTGAGAAGAATTATGGGGTTCATTCTCAGAAGTGCATAAGAATATAGGGACTCCCATCCCTAGGGGGGTGAAAGAAAAATGAGTGTCAAGTTGCCAAGGGGAACTATGAATGGGATAACTCATGTGGGGGAGAGTGCTATCAGGTGACAATACCAAAATGTGGTAGAGGTGAAGATACTGAAAAGAAGAATGTAGGGACACTAAAGGTAAATTTCAGAGGGTTTGACTGGCATATGCAATTGATTTACAGAGGGAATAATTACATGCCAGTGTCGATCATATACTTGAAGGGGTTGTAATATTGTGGAACACGTACCTGCACACATGAAAACCAAATACCCAACGTGAACAATATATGATGAGAAAGATCATATAACAACTATTTGATAAAATTGAAAGTGTGCATGCATACTTGAACGTGACGTGAGAAAAAGGCTCATCTGGGGCCAAGTGCAGATGATGACCTGTGCAACGTGAATGTGTAGATGGTGGGACCATGATCTCGTGGCTAAAAATGGATTGGAAAACAGAGGCTTTGGGCTCTTGTAACAGAATGTGAATATTGGGAAAAAGGGGCTATATATGGCTGGTGGGTCCACAATGACACCTCATTTGTACCTATCACTTTTCCTGAACTGATGAGATAGCTTTGAGGAGTTTTCCATATTGCAGGAGCATGAGGTGACTGATCTAGGAGTGGTGAGAGATAGGTTAGTGGTCCCATCATCCTGTACCTTGTGAATTCCCTAGTTTGTAGGTAGGGGCTATACGAAGGGTCGTAAAGAGGATTTTAAGGGTAGGGGCCCAATAGTTCATGAGAAAAGGAGAAATACCCATGCATATGTGGAAAAGTATAACTAAATTCCCTGCACATAATGTGCGGCTGTGATTTACAAAGCTACACATGTGGGTGCGGGGGTGAAAAAATACATGTGTGCATGAGATGCACACCTATCTGAATGACATCTACACACTCATGCATGGATTTTTCTCAGACAAGTGTGCATTAGTGTGCAACTGTACAGAGAACAGGTGCGCACATGTGTGCACCTATCTGGGCGAAAGCCACGCACTCTGGGCAAGGCTTAGGGTTGTAATTGTTTATGTTTTGATGCTTTTTGATGGATGATGAGGTTGATCAAATGTTTATCGGTGGATGTAGGTGATCAACAAGGGATACAACATGATGTTTGTCCATTGGAGAGAGTGTCACTAGGACCGATTGCAGGAGCTGGTGAGAGCGTAGTCAGGAGTACAGAGACACTTGGCAACCTACGTGTTTCTTAAATTCTTCAACTGCCCCTTGATACGGTCTCAAGAGTTCCTGCTTCAGTATTTGATTATGATTTGGGGCACTGATCTGCAATGCTTAATAGTGAGGGGGAAGCAACTAACATTCTCTACTATAGAGGATGCATATTTCTTGATAGGGCTCCCATTCCATGGGATGGCTCTACCTGTCGATCCCCAACTATTAGGGGAGGATCGAGTGGGTGACCTGGTGACTCTCCACTGCACTAGGCCAAACCTTCTATCGGGTTCAGTCATTCGTATCGAGGCAATTGATGACCTCGTTATGGAGTGTGTGGTGACGATGGTGGTGAGGATCTATGGATCCTTGGCTACTCAGCGGATCATTGATAGTCAACTGAGGATTGTAGAGAAGGTCCTGGATGGGTTCCTGTTTACATGGGGTGTTCTTATGCACACCAAGATGATGGGACAGTTGAACTTGTTTCGGCGAGCTGACTCCGGTGACTTCACTTTCGGGTCCATTCTGGTGGCCTGGTTCTTAGAGAGGGTGCCTCTATTGGACCTAAGGATTTTGACCGAGCCCATGAGGCGACGAGAGCCGCGGATGATGCAGTGGGACCACGTGTTGGCCCAACATGGAGGTGGGGAGGGTGGCCATTATTTCATGGCCACGGTGGCTCGAGTGTGGCACCAGATGCCACAGGTGATCCTGAGGTATTCATATGTGGGTATGGATTATAGCCATGATCCAAACATGGTGTTGCCTCCTAGGGAGGACTGGGAATGGTGAGGTATGTGTTGTATTTATGATGTTTTGTGCTTTTGATAGATAACATTGATTATATATGTATATGGATGATGACACTATATCTAGTGTTATTTTGCATATGTGGGACCCCAAGGGTGGGAGGTGGAGGTTGGCAAGGATCCATCTCATCGGGGGCCATCTTGACTGGTGACTGTAGAGCCGAGGGTTGGATAGAGGCGGTGTAGAGATGATGTTGGTTCTAGAACAATGAGAGAGCCACAAGCAGAGGCTAGGGTGATGCTGGAGGACCTGCGTAGACATTTTTATTAGGTGCTACAGGGTGTACCCGAGGGCATGTGGGCCTGCATCCAATACACAGAGGCTATGGAGTAGTGTGTGGGAGTCCCAATAGAGTGGTGGACCCTTATCCAACAAAAAACAATTGCGGGGAAGCGATGATTGGTCAGGTGCCTCTTGGACCTGGAGGGCCCCCAACTGGTGGGGTGCCTCCAGCTGACAGAGTAGCTGGGGGGGGGGCTCTAGGGGAACCTTGAATGTCATTTTGTTTTTTATGTACGGGCTGGGGAGCTCGATTTTGTATAGGTTACTTGATACCCATTTTTGTACTCATAGGGGTGGGGGATTCATGAGCCTATGTACAATTGTACATGTATATTTTTGTAAACACTTATGGAATTTGATGATAT
>ML843925.1:38252-50858 GCA_009831015.1 Picea engelmannii | reverse complement strand
TTACATGTTGAAAGTAAATATTGACAATTATATGGAAATGTAATTGTAATCGGATTCACCAACTTGGGACTATGGAAGAGTTGAGAAAATAAGAAAAAAATATAAGTATTTTGAAAGAAAGTGTAGTTGAATGATACCTTTATGTAATGCAAAATGATAAGTCTTCATAATGATAGGCATTTGTGAGGTTATAAAAGGGTTTTAGAATTGAAACCATTTGAATTCATCTATCACGTTCCACTCATAAGTGTCACTTGTCAAGGATTGTAAATCTTCTCTTAAAAAAAGTGGGATCACTAGCTATAAAATGGCTCTTCTCCATTAGAGTAGGGGCCTTTTGAAGCATGCTACTGAAGGTAGACTGGAAGAGATTGGTCAGGCTAGGACTACTCTTGAATTGCAACTAATTCAACATCCATGCCTTCCCAAGAAAGTTTATGTTCAACATACTTATTTTTTTGGGTTATATGAAGTTCAACTAGAAAACATGTCATGCTAAGATTTAGTTATTTTCGTGAAAATCTATATTCAATTCTATCCAAAGCCTCTGGTATTTCACTGTTGTTACTATTGTTCATCTATTTGGTGTCAATACTCCTAAATATGTTGAAGATATTACTCCATTTAGTGCCTGGTTAGTTTCAGATTTTTGGTTTGCTTTAGTTTCCAGATTTCAGATCTAGTTCTAGGATTTTCAGTTTTTTATTTATTTTTTATTTCAGTTATAAATTAATAAATTATTATAGAAGAATCCTGGATGGCTCACATGAATGGTATCCGAGCCTCGATTGATATCAGATTATATAGAATTTTTAGTTACAGTTCAGATTATTTACTTATGTTCTTCAATCTGCTATAACTTTTGATGACTTTCTATGATGTTATTATGATAAACCTACTATTAGGATATTAGCCCATTATTAGTGTATTCTTTTAGTCTATAACAGTTTTGGTCTGAAAAAAGTGGAGTCCCTAACAAATTAGGTTCGTAACTAGATCATATTTTTCATATAAATTGGGTGGTGTTCAATTGTTTTAGGTTTTTGTTCTTTTTTCAAAATCAAGAAATATAAATTTTCGAGAAATTATAAGTTTTTTTGTTTAAATTGTATTTCTGAATGTAGAAATGAATTCATCTTGCTGAAAATTCGTAGAAGAATACTAGGATTATACAAAAAAAAACAAAAAAACATTCCAATATACAGATTCAACAATTTTTCCTCTAATTTCAAAAAAATATACTCACAAAATATTAAAAAACAATATATAGATTCAACAAATTTTCCTCTAATTTCAAACAAAATATATAGAGTCTCGATTGACTCTTATTGATTTCCTTGTATATCAAAAAATAACAAATAAGCATTTTCATGAATTCCATTACTGGGTGTAATGCACATTTTAATTATTGTGTAAAAGGGGTAAAGAAAACAAATTTTAATTATAAACTGAAAATTAATATTAAACTTTAACAATACATAAAAGAAAATTAAAACTAAAACGAAATATTACATAACAATACTTAACAATACAGGGGTCAGAGAAATACCTAGAGCTCTGTGCGCCAACGATGCCAACTGCCAACATGACCTCTGCGCTCACATACCTCATTCTCAAAGACCTCATGCTCAGAAATGCCCACCTACATGACATGCGCCATCATGACCTCACGCTCACGCTTACGCTCAGAAACCCTCTGAAACACTCATGTTCACGCTCACATATGCTCAGAAACGCTCACTCTCATTCTCACATACTCTCACAGATGCTCGAAAACTCCAACAAACTCCAACAAAGCTTGAAAACATAACAAATTTGATGTGTGGTTGATATATAAATCATATTTCGACCGAAAGCATGTTTGGTCGGAATATCTTTCAGCCGAAAACATATTGTCGGATGGAAAATATCCGTCCGACTAAATTTTTACACACAAATCGAGGGTGTCGTTACTACACCGTTCGATTTGACGTCTCACATTTCAAATAAAAACAATAACTTTTGACTGAAAAATAATATTAGTTTGGCCGAAAAAATATTTTTCGGAATTTTGGAGATTTGATTGTCACGAAAGTGTTACCCACCTTCGTGATTTCACCCTTGTACCTTGAAGGGAGAGGTTCCTTGGAAATGGTCACTTGATGAATATGGGCTTCTTGATATCGACATGTGTTGAAGGATGTGTGAAAATTTATCCATCATTTCATCCCTCTGTCGCATGAGAGATTTCTCAAGCAACTGGATAACAAAATATTTTTCTCTGGCGTTTTTATTCTTTGCCACCATTGAGGGTTTCTTGGGCATGCAAGAGTGATTGTCCTCAAGAGATACAAGATCGATACTCGACTGGCTATACTCGGACCTTCTCAATGACATGCGCTGAAAAACAATCAAGAGCAACCTCCTCTAATACCATTGATATGTATTATTTTTGGAACAAAATGAAAGAAGATAAATTACAATGAAATACTCATGAAAATTTACAGAAACAAAGAAATACAATAATACTTGATTTATATTTCTATTAATGAAAGAATTGTAAGGCCTCTCTAAACAGAGCCTAATAAAAACCATAAATTTAAATATAAAATTTCTATCATAATTTCTTTTCGATTCTATATTCAGCAAAATAACAATTCATGATTTAGTAGAATTCAAAATGAGCAGAATGATATAAATAACATATTGAATAACATATACAACATAGTAAAATAATGAATCATCATAATGATAATGAACATGCCATAATAATGAAAACAAATACCTCTCAAGTGATGTTGTTCCCCAACTCTGTCTGTCCAAGCTAAAGCTAAAGATCTGCCCAAAACTGACTAACCTCCCAGCCAGCTAGGAACAACCTGTTCGACTCCCTAGCTACAGTATTCCTTACAGCTTTTTGTCCCTTGAGACCAAAACTCCCAGCAACACGTGCACCCTGTGACAGTCCTCCAACAAGATTCTCAAGCAAAACCAGTAATCCAACAATACAGATCCAACCTCAAACTCCCTCTGTTCACCTTTCTTTTTCTCATATGAAAATTTTACCCAAAAACCCAAGAAGACCCCTTCCTGAGTGTTTCCCCCTTCTCCTATCGTCCCTTCCCCAGTATTCACCACCTTATTCCAACATTAAGTATCAATCACCTTATCCCTCCATTAAGTCTCAACCACCTCATCCCCTTTTCATTAAGTCTCAAAAGTGAAAATTATTGATTTATTAAACCAATATTCCTTAAGCAATATTTAATCATAATAACTAATTAATTAATTAAACTAATATACATTAAACAAATATTTAATTATGAAAATTAATTAATTAATTAGGGTTTTTACATACACACACCCTTCAAGAAACTTCATCCCGAGGTTAAAGTATTTTATGATACAAGGGAAATGACACATGGTTCACACATTCATATCCAATAAACAACATTATCACTAAGTAAACCAAGAAAACTCATACATACTAGTGTACATGTGCAAGAAATGCATGTGTAGATAGTACATAGAAGTCACGTGCATGTACTATAACAGTAACTAGCACCTCTATAGTAATTTTGGTATGCATCCAATCCAATCAACAAGACTATTCAATTTATAAAAGATAATAAACCAATCAATTGTTTGTGAAATCCCTTAATTACCATAATCTAGCTCAACAACTTTTATTTAGACTATTGTAGTTTTGTTAAGTAATTATGAATATACATATATACACATTTTGTTTTCAGAAGGAAAAACAATAAATTCCACCATAGCACAAATCTCCATACACTCTCAACTATTTCTATTCATCCTTCCTCCCTAACTTACCTCCATATTCCATTCCTATCCTTCCTCTACTGGACTATCTTGGAGTGTCAACTATATTGACCTAACTCCAAATAGAACCCATAAGCGGAAGTGTCACTATCTTCACCAAGCTTCCCCAGTAGGCAATTGACAATCATCATCACATGTCTAGGGGAGTGTGAGCTAACACCATTCTCCCATGACTCCAAGTTTCATAGGATACATGGTGGGGAATGCCTCCATCCCTCCTAATAGGACTATGTTCCACACCCTACAATGGAATATATAGTGGCACTGTGTTGCTAGGAATTTTGTCATCATTTATTTAGTTTTTGGGCAGTCTCACCACCTAAAATCCCACACTAGTCCACATATCATAACAACGCATTAAAAATAATATAATTTAACATACAAAGATTCATACAATATTGTTTCTCGGTCGGTGGTCATGATATCCACTTTCATTACCATTATCTCTTAGCTATTTCATTATCCCAATGACCTGCAAATTAGTATATAACACAAACTCATACATATCTATGCATTATCATCATGTAATTTCATACAATCATAATCTCAATTCGGTATCCATGTACGAACAATCTTTAATATCAAAGTTTTCAAGTTAGAAATAGATCGCATAATGTCCCCATAATTCAAGAGCATGTGTAAGGTCTCTAATATAGAGCCTTAAGAAACATAATTTTAAATAGAGAAATGTTATCCTAACTTTTTTACAATTCATTATTCAACATATAACCATTCATAGATTTCACATTAACATAATAGATTGCATCATATCCATCATCATTCACATAACATTAAACATTCATAGATTTCACATTCACATAATAGATTGCATCATATCCATCATCATTTAAGTGACATTTAAACATTTATAGAATTTTCATTCACATAGTAGGTCGCATCATATCCATCATCATTCAAATAACATTTAAACATTCATAGAATTTACATTCACATAGTAGGTCGCATCATATCCATCATCAGTCAAATAACATTTAAACATTTATAAAGGTTCATCCATCTTAAAAGTTCAAGTGTATCATTAATAGTTTCACTGTGAATATAACATAAAGGTGATTAGGCCTCCGGTAATCCTAGTTGTCTCAGTCAAAATGTGGTGTTACATACACCCAAACTTCGATAAACATATTCTTGAGGTGGTCCAGAAAGTGAGGGATAATCTCGTTGTAAGGTCTTTGCATCCTCCCAAGTAGTTGATCATGTGCTATACTAGTGTAACAACCCTAGTTGAATATATGCTTAGGGATTATTAAGTAAAATTTATTAGGTAATTAATTTTTCTAACATGTTATTAACTAAACAAAGATTGGCATAATAATATTAATTAAATAATTAATTGTTATAATTTTGAATAATTAATTAATTAAATATTTAATTACCTTTTGCATTGAATGAATAGGGTAACAAATTAAGAGGGTTAATAAATTTAATGGTTTAATTAAATGATGTACGTATACTAGGGGATAAGAAGCATTAAAAATAAGGATAAGGAAACATTAAATAATAGGGTAAGGCATTAACTATGTGGACAAGGTAATGAATGTATAGATAAGGAAATAAATGAGGAGAAAGGGTGGTGAAGGAGGGAGATGAGTGGAGGAGGTTTACGAAAGAACGGGGGATTATCATTCTACTTGTTTTGGGGGATCATTTTTGGAGGGTTCTCTTGGATTTGCGTAGGGGAGTTGAGTTCTGTAGTCAGGAAGGATTAGTACGGGGGGCACCGGTTTGCTGGAGGTTTTGGATACGGGGGCCAGGATATCCATATGGTATCCTGGAGCTAGGAAGTTGTCCTAGTTGGTAGGGTGGAAACATGGTTTGGGCAGAGTTGGTACGTGGATTCAAGTTGGGCAAGGTAGTAGCAGGAAGGTCAACAAGACAACCAGAGGGTTAGCATCAGACCAAGGTATTTTAATTTACATATTTGTTTTATTCTGTTATGAAATTATTATTCGTTGATAAATTTAACATGTGTATGTGTTGAATTAAAAGAAATTATTGAGTTTTCTGCATTCAAGTAGAAGTTACTATTTCAGTTTATGGAATAAATTGATGTTTAAATTAATACGGTTACTACACATGGTATCAGAGCCCTGGTTCAAAATCTAGAACCAAGGGCCTACCTACCTACCTACCTACCTACCTACCCACCTAACCTGTGAGCCAAGTATACATTGATTTTAAGTATATATAGTCATTAATAGGATGTATTAATGTTAGAATTTTAACTACTTATGAGTATTACCTTTATAATAAATTGTTAAACTATAAACCACACACTTTAACCACTTTTCCATTTTTGTAAAATTCATTATAATTGCGCACAATAACTATATTTTTTTTCAAAACTCCTTTTGCGTTCGTCTATTCTTATTCGTACAAACTCCTCTATCTGTATCAACAACAAATGGTCAAAATTTGCAGTTAAGTCAGGAAACTGGGATTGGAATTATGCTAGACAATTTACATATAAATCTTAAAAAAAATAAAAATTAAACAAAAACATTAAAAAAAAAGAGTATGCTAGACACAATTTATACATAAATCTCCAAAAAACATTAAACAATCTTAATAAATATTAATACTCAGACCGAGGTTCAAACCCCCTAAATACATGTTGCTACTTTAATGCATCCAAAACGAACTGGGTGAAAGTGTTGGTGACAAAACAATCCCCAAAATCTTGAGTCTACCTCTCTAATTCAACACTTTTTGACGACCTTAAACAATACAGATTTGAAACAAAAAAAAAATCCCTAAAAACTTGAGATTACCTCTCCAATTCAACGCTTTCAATCGTTCCAGAGTGGGAGAAGAAATCTCAGACATTTTGTTTTGTTGCATTTGGATATAAATTCATCACTTGCACAATGTAACTCTGCATGATCTCAGTGAGATGCATTGCTTCCCTTAAAATTATGTTTCTCACCCTTTATTCAAACCCTACGCACTGAAAAATCCTAGGAACTCTGAGGCAACCCTCTAACAAATATCCAAATTTCCAAAAGAGATTACAATTTACCAGAAGGGAAACACAAATTGAAAACAAAAGTCAGTCGAGACCAAATGCATAAATGCCATGCAACGAGTCACATAGAGGAGAATCTCACAATGGCGACCAAAATGGGTGCACTATGCATCAATACGCAGGAGCCTACAGGCGTCAATATGCAGACCAAGGCCTGCTGCACCCACCATTTTGGGCAAGAGATCCAGTGCACAATTGACCATTTTCTACTGTGGAACGGTGAACATACATGATGAAATTCCTTCAGATAAAGCACAATCCATCATGTTAACTACCAGCATTGGAAATCATTCCAGATATCCACTTACTAATGTCTAGAACATTTGTCGATGGAATACTGAGCAGCAAAAATCTCTTCCTATCATGAGTTATAGGAGGGATCAAGGATCCACCGCCAACCTGCTGCTTGCAAGGTGCACACAGAAGAATTCCCTGCAACGTTTTCTGGAGAAGCGAAAGGAGAGGCTGAATGAAAACGCAAAGTCTCCATATATGGAAATTGAAGAAGACAACACTAAGCCTCAATGACATCCATTGTCAACGATGCATTCAAATTCTCCTCTATAAGCCCATCCTCCTCCTTGGAAATCCCTTCCAAAACAACAATTTATTACTCAATTTCATATACGTTCCCACTGTATTCCCACCAGTCATATCCTGTTAATATCGATGGGCCGGTACTGGTTAATATAAATGGTTGAGAAAAAACATCTTTACGCCCAGTTTTCCCCCCTGCTTAAAGTATGATTCATGACATCCAGTTATATGATTATCGAGATATTTACGATTAAAAAAAAATATGCTCAAAACATTGGCTACATCTCTAGTAGCAATCGCCTTGCCAGCCATTTTGCCTCATAGAAACCCTATAGTCTGCCAAACCAAAATGAAGAAACTATCCTGAGTCAGAAATGGCAAGACTAGATGGTAGAAACCCAAGAGGAACTATGGAGCGCACAACAACCAGAGGAACGAGAGAGCTCACTCACCTCCAAGCCAAACGCAAAACGTAATACAAAGAAGCCATTTCCCAAGCACCAGTGCTCAGAGAAGGGCATTGAGCCTGCCGAGAGGGATATAGAAAAGTGGAGAGGCAACAGAGGAAGGATGCGTTTAGGGTTTGGAGAGATAGGTGTAGGATTATTTTGGAGGAAGCGAGCACGTGGGCTTCATGCGTGCTCTATTTGAGTTTTTTAATATTTTTATTTATTTTATTTAATTTTATATTTATTTATTTTTTATTTAAATTAACTTTTTAAATTTTACTAAATTTAAATTTCAATGGTTTAAATCATATTTTTTATTATTATTAACAAAAAAAAAAGAAAAAATAAATTAATAATATAATATACATACATATATTTAAATATCTATACAACAAATTAAAACTAAGTATATTAATTAATTAAAAGTAATTATGATTAATCAATTAAATAAAAATGTTAGAGAGTCCATGGGTTTTGATCCCAAGACCCCCCACCAAGCAAAGCGCCTTAAGAAGAACACTAACACCAATGCGCCCTCATAAGTCTTTACAAACAAATTCTTTTACTTGTTTAGATTAATGGTAACACTGTAGGGATTAGAGTGGTATTATTATCAGGAAGATACAGTATGAAGATTAAGACTAACTCGCTTATTAACTAACCTAGTGATCTGGTGCCAGCTAACTGAGTTGAGTCATAATTAGTGAATGCACTAGAAATTAAGGTAAAGGCTTATTTAGCGTTGTTGATCCTTGTATCCCAAGTATAAACTATGATTGTCCAATCGTTAGGTTCACGAGACCATACACACAACTCATTGAGTCAAGCGCAAGTCCCTCCACTCCATTCCACCAATCAAGTCAACGCTAAATCTCAATGCAACATTCGACAATGCCAACACTATGCGCCAAGGAAAATCTCACGAGTCAAGCCTCAGAGGATATTTAGTTGTAAGTGAAAAGTTAAAAGGACTTAGACCAGGACACGTGGGAAGGAGGCAGCATATGCACTAGGAGAGTAAGCATAGCAATTGGTAAGTATGGCGCAAGGCTAGCGTAGCTACAGGGCAAGGGAACCAATAGTTTTTTTTATAGGGGCAAAGAAATCAATCTTAGATGCTTAATCCTAACCCTAACCTAGCCAATCCCCTAAAGGAGTAATGTTTGTTCACAGACAAGTAAAGAAAACTCATGCCTAACCCTGTTTCTAGTTTGAGTAGCACCAATTTAAAACATCCTTGAACTCACCCTGACAACTTTGGCTGATGCAGGTTAAAGCATACAGGATGGTCAGGACTTGAGGGAGTCGAGGCAGGGGAGCGTCGTCGCAAGCACCGCCAACACCACCAGTGCCACCACCACCATCGCCCGAACTAGCTCTCATACTACGCTCGTTGGAAGCCATTAATGAGACTTTAAAGGGGTGACAATCGACAAGGACTGAAGTGGAACCCCCACTGTCTGGAACGGGTAATCCAGAAGCATCAAGGGATTCAGGGGGAGGACCTCCACCCAAATACATCACACGAGAATTGTAGAATATCAAACTTCCGGAGTTTGTCGGGGGTCATTCCAGTGAACGCGTGGAAGCATGGTTGGAAGGCATGACACGGTGTTTTTCCTTAAGGGATTATGCGTCCAACTCAAAGGAAAAGATCACAATTTTTCAGTTAAAAGACAACGCCTTGAACTAGTGGGGAAACTTGGAAAGACAACTGCACCTTACCCTAGACACAGTATCTTGAGAACTTTTCGAGGAGAGGTTCCGAAGGAAATATCTACCAGCATACTACGAGGAACAACAGGTAGGGGAATTTCATGCCTTAGTACAGGGAAACAGAACTGTAGAAGAATATGAGATCAGATTTATGGAACTGGTCAAATATGTTTCGTATATGGACAATGACCAATGACAGGCAGAGTGATTCGTCTATGGATTAAACCATAAGATAAGAGCTATGGTGCAGATGTGGAAACCATATTCAGTAGCGGAAGTGGTGGAAAATGCACATTATGCAGAGGAACACATGAACTTAACCAGGGGTACAAGACCGACATTTCCGCATCGTCCTAGATTTGTAGGAAAGGCCCCAAGGAAATTTCCTAGGGGAGGGGGCTCAAGGCCACCACCATATGGTAACAGATTCATGCCAAGGATAGTAGTCGCAGGGATTTCAATGGCAGCGAGTACAGCATCTCGTTCATCACCAACAATGTAGACATGTCCACGACCATCTCAGGGAACAACTAGTAGGGGCAAGGGTTCTAGGGGAAGGAACTCATTTAGGATATAGTCACATAATAGTGCACAGGTTCAATCTCGTGTCACCTGTTGGGGGTGCGGAGGACCCCATTACCAGCATGACTGCACAGAGTTACAATAAGGGTTCGTGCATAGAGAAGGAAAGGCACCAATGGGGAGAGCAAGTAGCAGCCACCAGATTTATGCACCGGTTAATAATCGCCAGGACGAACATCAATCCATGGTGGTGGAGTCATCAGGTACGCTAAATCATATCAATGTTAAGATTTTATTTGATTCTAGTGCAACAGATAGTTTCATTTCACCATCTGCATTAGAAAAGAGTGGGTTGGAAGCCTACGAGCATGATGACTTTAAACAAATTGAGATGGATTCGGGGGAAAAACAAGCGGTAGGACCCAGTGTCGATAATTGTATAGTAGACCTAGGAGTGTGTACTACCAAGTTAAAGGTATACGTCACTGCTCTTGGGGCATATGACCTAATCATTGGAATGGATTGGTTAGCAGCTCACCAATATTTGGTAGATTGTTTCACAAAGAGGGTGCTTTGTGTCGACGATGAAGAAAGGCCAGTAGAGATCCAGGGTGTACAGAGAAAAGTGTCGTTACACTTTATATCAACTATGAAGGTTAATCGATGCTTGAGGCAAAGGTGTCAACTTTATGTATTGGAAGAAATGAATGAAAGGAAGGGACCCTCATTGGATCAATACCCAGTATTTTCATAATTTAAAGATGTTTTTTCGAACGAGTTACCAGGGTTACCTCCTGAGAGGGAGATGGATTTTACTATTGAGCTTAAACCTGGTGCAGAACCAATCTCCAAGACTCCGTATTGGATGAAAATTATTGATCCAGGTGGATATCGGTGGCCACCTACCTTCTCCAACTGGCCAAAAACATGTTTCTGGCAATTTTGGTAATTTACTATTTTTAGCAGTTTTTTCGGGTCCTAAACTTCTAGGGCCATTTTGAGGCCCTAAACGATATTTTTTTGGGTATGTTCCTCTCGAAAAATAACATCTAACAATGCTATTTTGTCTCAATCATTGTATGCCTTGTATATATCTTTCCAACAAGCTATCATACACCTAAAACGAAGATCGTATGCAAAAGTTACGGCCCCAGGAAGTTGATGCACCAACTTACCCAAACGGGGCCCACATGACTTTTGGTGCTTCATCTCCCAGGGTTAGGTTTTTGGATGTCTAAGAATTTTAGAATTCCCATTTATTGTAAAAGGGCCTTCAGAGCCTCATTGTAATCATCTTCTTGCGAATGCGAGTTGCCGTCACATCTCTTCTCAGAGATAAGCTGCCACCATTCTAGCGAGTCTTTCACTCTATATTTTTACAGTCTCTGTACATTTCTCTGATTAATAGAAATCATGTATTACTGTATATCTGTGTTTATGGTTGCATCTCTGATACATTTATGTTATATTATTGAATATCTACAATATCTATGTTCATTTCTTTATTATATCTCTGCTCTCATTTCGTGTCGAAAATAATTCGGATCAGTGGTATCAGAGCAGGCTGCTCTTGATCGTTTTTTTCAGTGCATGTCCCCGACGAGGTCTGAGTATAACAAGTTGGGTCTCAAGATTGTATCTCTTGAGGACAATCACTCTCGCACACCCAAGAAACCCTCAATTGTGGAAGAAAAGAAAAATGATGGAGCAGACGATCATGTCAGTCTATTGCTTGAGCAACCTCTCACACGGAAGAGGGACGAAATGATGGAGAATTTTTCCCACATCCTTCAATTCCTACCGATAGCATCAGGTGCATCTTCATAAAGAAACCACTTTGGAGGCACCTCACCTTTCAAGGTACAAGTTAATTTTGATATTCCCGTATTTGAAGGTCAAATAGATGCAGATGCCCTAGATAAATGGTTAAATCTGCTAGAAGGTTATTTCTCTGTTCATAATTTTTTCGACAAGGAAAATATCACCTTCGCACTCCTTAAGGCTCTCCCCCATGTCAAAAATTGGTGGGAAAATTACTGGGAGTAGAGTTCCACAGAGGAGTCTATAATATATGGAGCCGATCCCACTTGGGATTTTTTTATGGATGCAGTAAAGGAACAGTACTACCCTATTGGAAACTATGAGGACCAATATATGAGATGGACCACACTGTGGAAAGAGAGGGGCCAATCAGTTTCAGAGTTCACCAATAGCTTCCATACCTTGTGCACCAATCTGGGTATCAAAGACTCCAAACGACATTTGGTTCTGAAATACCGTGGGGCTCTACACAGATACATTCAAACTGAAATGGATTTTTTGGACATCTCACCACTCGGTGTTGCCTATCGATATGCTGTTAAAATCAAGAAGAAATTTAAGCACCAGAACAAACGGGAGTTCGGGTCTGCAAATCCACAACAACCAAAGTATGACAAAGAAATCCCTAACAAACAGTCTCTCGAAAACCAGTCCAAGCCACAGGAAAAGAAGGATCACGGGAAGACAAAGAAG